>CM055022.1:8438460-8640031 GCA_029204005.1 Salix udensis
CATCTCCTCCTTTCTCACAACTCTGGATTCGACAGGCATGACATTAACATGACAAAATGCATCTATTATGGATTTTGCCAAGAGGCAAGTCATGCCCTGTTGATGCCATTGTTGAAGGACCGAACTTCGAATTTACAACAGAGCCTCATGAGGTAGCATCCCTTTCACCATGAGCCTACATCGACTAATAACAGAAGATATTCTTAACATTCATTATTGTTGCAGGAGCTCGAGATTGCAGAATCTGAGAGCGTTTATTGTTAAAATGTCTTTTTTTTTCTTCTCTTAGTTAGAAAAATAAATAGATCCGTGTATAGGTCTAGAAGATATTTGTATTCTGATTTTTGTGATTCGTTCATAGACGGTAACATGACAGATAAAAAGACTTGAAACGCAACCTTCTACTTTTCTGTTCATAAAAGTTTCAGATTATTTTTATGAGAATGAGCGAGAAAGTATGACAATCCTATTGTAATTTCATTTGTGCGTTCTTTCGAACCATAGAGTTTAGAATTGTACAGTTAGGTTGCCGGAGATGAAGAATGGTTGCAAGATTACTGTATCATCAATGCTTTAGTACTCTTTTTGTAGAAACATCCTCACAAATTAAAGAAATTTTAGGGCAAGGAGTGATTAACAATGACACAAAGGTAAGATTGAAAACTACAAATGGGTTTCTCTAATTAATTTTATATTTTATATATATTTATCTCTATCTGATGAAGTAAATATTGATAATTGTTCTTTAATTATTCTAAAACACTCTAGAATTAGTACAAAATGTGTTAAAGCAGTCTAGAGCAAGAAAATTTCTTTATTTGATGGTTAAGGTATACCTCGTGTCGGTTATTTTTAAATTTGAGCGAGTTATTATTTCAATCATTTTTTTGTTTATAAAACATGTTTTTAACTTGAATGCTATTATTATAAGCTTTGTGAAAATAACTTCTAAATTACACAACGAAATAAAAAGAAAAAAGGAAAAAAAAAAACCTCCCCTGAAATCTATAAATATATACCTTTCTGTAAAATTCGTCACAAGGCCCTAAACATATAATTACAAAGCCCAAAGACCAAAGCCCACAGCCCACTCTCTTTACCCTAGCAGCTCTATCCTTTCCTTTCCTTTCCTCGGCAGAGAAAAAAGAAATGGAGTGGAATCTGGTGGCTAAGTCTAAAATAAAATAACATTTCATTCCCTTTCAAACCAGTACAACACCACGCAAAAATAGAAGGAAGTCGCCATGATGGCAGAGGAAGCGATTTTGGGTTACTTAGAGAATCACGATGAAATCTCCGATTCTGGCCAGTTCGCTACTGATTGTGGACTCGATCACAACGACGTTGTTAATGTCATCAAAAGCCTCCACGGCTTCCGCTACATTGACGCTCAGGTTCCAAAAATTAGGGTTTTCAAGGGTTTTGAATTTTAATTTCTTTTTTTTTATACTTATGCAGTAATTGTAGACTAGATAAGGTGAATATTAGTGTGGTATTCGATTTGACAATAGTAAAGAGGATTAGTGTTGTTAGCGGATGGATTAATTGATTAATTAGGGATTTGATGGTGTTTGTAGGATATTAAGAAAGAAACATTGGTGCTTACTGAAGAGGGTAAAAAATATGCTGAAAAAGGATCGCCTGAAGTTCAACTTTTCCTGGCTGTACCACAGGAGGGTAGCATTTCGAAAGAAGAATTGCAGGTTGTTATGATCGATTGCCCTTAATTTTCTCTTTCAGTTTTTCAGTGTTTTATTTGATTTTTGGGTGTTGGATTTCTTGATGCAGAAACTGCTGGATCCTGCAGTCTACAAAATAGGGTGTTCTCAGGCTGCAAAGAATAAATGGGTGCAAATGGGAAATCAAATATCTAGGAAGGTAATGGAATTTTGATTTCTCCTTTCTGCTGTGCTTGTGTGAAATCAATCTTAATTGTTAGTCATTTGGTCTCTGCTATTAGTCAGATATGATGATTTTTTTTTGTATAAATAAGTACTCTTTTCTATCCACTTGATGATTATTAGAGTATGTGTCAGGGGAGAACAATGTCCTGGTTTTGTTTGAAAGAAGGAAAATATTTTACTGTTTTGAAGTAAAGATTTAGCTTAGACTTGTAAATGCCTAGGAATATTCAAATAAACATGTCTAGTGTCTACACCCAATATCCAAAATCTCATGAGCTGGCTTTCCTGGTCTCAAAAGAAGAAACCCACTCTCCACCTTCTGGTTGCTCTTTCTTGTCAATTGATAAAATATGCTGCCTTTTGCTAAATTGTGGCTATAGTGGTGAAGTGGGTCGTAGAGCTGGGTTTTGCATTTAAGATCTGGGCTGACAGGGGGTTTCATGGATGCCTTTTATAATTCCCTGTCCATCCATGGTGGGATTTGTGTACAGTTGGTGGTGCTAGTTTTCAAAAGTTGTAGAGGTGATTATTTGAAGTGGAGATGAGCCTTGGAGATTCCTTGTAACTTGAAAATGGTGCTTTATTGGTGGTGGAAATGGGTATGAGAATGTTCAATGCCTAGAAACTTGTTGTCAAAATGGGTTTTTTTACATGGCAGCTGGGGTGGGTCATAAGGATTAGCTTGATATTGAGGTAAAAGGGAAAATTGAATTCTTATTCCCATTCATAAGTGTCACCAAGCACTAGAAAATGTTTTACAAGAATTCATTTAACAGGAAAATATTTTCTGCAAAACCAAACAAACTTTAGCAAATATTGTAACTTGGGAGATTTTTACTTGGTTATCTTAGGTTGCATATTGTTCTATAGTCATAATCATTCCTTTGTTCTGTGTTATAGGTTCAACATGTTGAAGACAGAGTGAAGGATCTTCTTTTACAGATACAAGATGGACAGGTGCATTATAGTATATAATGTATTTTATAATTACATATGCTTTTCAAAATACATCTGAGTAATCAGTAGGCAAGATTGACATTGTCTTTCATGGGTATGGTCTGTGGCTAAGAAGGGGTACTCTCTTAAGGGGTCCCGGGGAGTGCACTATTTCACTCCTTTATGGACAGTTCATATCCATTATTTTCATGTTTAATTGTTTAGCTGCTCCTGTGCTTGTTTACTAAATCCTATATGCATGGTTTTATCTTGATTACATCCCTTGATTTACTTATTGTTATTTATTTATGATCAGGAGCTTGGAAAAGATGATAACAACTCTCTCAAAGCAAGAAAGCTTACTGCTCTGCAGTAATGATCTTACCTTTAGCTCTCTTGTGTTATTTATTTTGATTCTCATATTGTTTATAGTACAAGGTTGAAACTTTTTCATCAGTGGTGTTGGTGTTTTACTACTTATGACTTATGTTGTAGAACCTGGAAGGGCTACTCAGTTAAAAGAGGTCCTGAATATGCTCCAAGAAGAAGGAGAACTGCAACTGATTTGACTCGAGAGCATCTTCAGGGGTATGCTCCTATATGCACTTGGATATGCAGATACAGTGTAGATCATAAATATGAGCTGTTATCTGCTATTTGCTTTGTTTGCTCAACCATGAAATGTGTGGGGGTATGTTAGTTAACAATTTGTGGTCACTACTATGATTGCAGCACATGAGAAAAAATGCATACCATTTAGAGGATGCAGCTACAGAGTATGCATAAGAACCATCATTATATTTTAAGCATGCTTTAACCAACTTTCACAGCTATGAGTGCATTCATGAAGTTTTTCTGGATGCCAAATAGTTCATTTCTTTTCTTGCTGCAGCATGGAACTTCATACAATTTCTCTGTATAATGTAAACATTGACATATTCTGGGGCTTGTTGGGCATGATAGCAACAACACATTGGGGCTGTGTTTAGTCACTGTTCACCTGGTTTTGCATATTTATTGCATCTTGTTGACAAATTTATCTGATGCTTAGGGGTGATTGGAGGAATATAGAGTTCAAAGAGTACAACTTCAGTGCCAAAGGTCCACCGCCTGAAAGTGGCCATCTTCACCCACTCAACAAGGCAAGAATAACATTATTCTTCTTTTAATGGTCTTCCCCTCTTTTTTTATTTTAAGGGAATATTAGACTCTTAAATGCTATGAAATATGCAGGGGCAACCAATTGTAGAATTGGTGTCGCTATTAACACTTCAAAATGCAATCATTTTCAGTTTGGAGAAATTTGAACTATAAATATTGAAGGATATCATTATTTTGCTGAAAAGTTTTTGTGAATATAACCTTTTTGAAGTGCAAATTGCAACACTCTATATTCAAGGAAAAGGGAGTTTTTTTATGTTGCATACTAATTTTATTGGTCAATTGATACTGAACAGTTTGTCCTGTAAAGTAAATGTGGGATTGAGTGTCTAAGACTGATTGAGATTGCCATTTTCATCTTCTTGAAAGTTTTGCCATTGTATGCAGCATTACTTGCTCATATGTTTATTTTAGGTATGCTGAAAGTTTGGGTGGGTGTGCTTGGGTTTCAGCACTGTTCATAAGCTTAATGCTGAAACTTTAGCATAACTGGTCTAAACCTTCTCATGTTTCAGATCTAAAAATTTATATCTGAGTTTACAGCTGAAACTTGGGTTTGACATCAGCTTATTTTTGCTTGTCAAATGAAAGGTTTTATCTGAGTTTATTATCCACATTGCATGTGCCAATCTAAGCAGTAGCCACTATTACAAGATCTGCTGATCAGGTTTTAAAAAGGCATCTGAACTGAATTTCAGTTGAAGGAATAATGTTTCTATCATATGTATGTGTTCATAGAAACAGAACTGGAAGAATTTTGTGATAGTTATGTTATTGTTGGAAGTTGGCTTGCTTGGTGGTGAATGACAATTTTAAGTTTAATTTAGAACCGATTGATGTTGTAGAGTTTAGTTTTCCTCTGGCACATGATATAAGTCTTAGCTACAGTGCTGCAAATGCTCATCCAAGATTGCCCTTTTGTTTTCCTTTTAATTTTAGGTGAAAGAACGAATCAAGAACATTTTCCGTCTAATGAAGTAAGACCTGTTCTTTTTGTTCTGGTTTTACTTCCGATGGTCTTTCTTGCTTGACATTTGTGTATTGGTCTTCTATTGGCTGCAGCTTTGAGGAAATGCCAACAAATAGATATGTTGAGAGCAGGTAGCTGTTTCCGCTCATTCTATATAAACAGCACTATTCCATTTTATTAATTGTCAATTCTTTAACATTTGAAAGCTTTACCTCATCAAACTAAAACTAACTATGCATTCACAAGAGGACATCTTGTCTTCCAACACATGTTTGAAGATACTTTTTTATGATTTGTTCATCTTCTGGGTTTATTACTAAATGTTTTGATATAGAATTCTCCCTATTATCTCTACTAAATAAATTAATTCTGTAATGATGTTTTAACTATGGAACATTGGTTCAATTTAGAATAAGGTAATTTTAGCAGAAAGTGTATGCTTGATGGAAAGTAAAGTCGAGATGGTGAGCTCACAACTTATTTGTTCTTCTTTAAGTCTGTTGAGCCCATAGAAATGGTTTTGTAAAAAAACAAATTCCTGCGTTTTGCTTTCATGGAATTACATTAATTATTGTTTTGGTGATCTCCTTTTTAACATTCCGATGCATTCCCATTTCAACCTGCAGCTTCTGGAATTTTGATGCACTGTTCCAGCCACAACAACATCCTGCCCGTGATTCACATGATACCTTCTTTCTTAAAGGTCTGTTTGAAATGATTTGTTATTCTTAACTCCTTACATCTGGTTTTCTGATAGCTATTTGGCATATAAATCTGTAGCTCCTGCAACAACAAAGCAACTCCCTGAAGATTATGTTGAGATGGTGAAGCGTGTGCACGAGTCTGGTGGCTATGGGTCAAGGGGGTATGATTTTTCTCTTTTAATATATTTTTTCCAACCATCACATTGAATGTCTTATTCACATAAATATGAATACCTATTCTCCAGATATGGATATGAGTGGAAAAGAGAGGAAGCAAACAAAAACCTTTTGCGAACTCATACAACTGCAATTTCTTCTCGGATGCTTTATGCGCTAGCACAGGTGTTAATCTATCTTAATTTTTGAAATGGTTTTCAATATTCTCTTTTCTGTTCATGCATTTGTTGTTATGTTGTGATTTCTATTGTTTGCGCTGTGATGTAGGGTTCCCTCTCTTCATTGATTCATGCAAACGCAATTCCTAAGAAAGCTAAACCGATGTAGTTAATTATTTGACACTGTTTTTAAGGCAAACAAAGTGGTTTTCGGTCTTGGTGTCTTGCTTTTTTTTTCCATCTTCACCACCTTTTTCTCTTAAAATCTAATCTTGCAGATTAAAAAAAATGAGCGGGCATTAATCTACTTCTAAGTAATATAAACATGCTCATTGGTCTGAAGTAATGTCAAATAATATATTCTGGTTTCTTATAATGTTGGGATATTTTGTTATGTCAAACTTGGCCATTCTTTTTTTAACTTAAATGTAGTAGATAATAATTAATTATCTAGTTTTTCTTGATAGCATGCAAAACAGCAGTCATTTACCCCCAAAAAGTACTTCTCCATAGATAGAGTTTTCAGAAATGAAGCAGTTGATCGAACTCATCTAGCAGAATTCCACCAAATAGAAGGTATGTTGAGCTAAGAAATTATACAATGGAATCTGTTTTTCCTTCTGTTCATTAGGGTTTTTTTTGCTATTCTTATCGTGCTGTGGTCTGCCATGAAGTCCTAAAACAAAACTAAATCAAATTTGGTGTTGATACAATTGATTCCATTCTTGGACATCTAAGAACATGGTTTGTGAATATGATGGGTTACTGTTGGTGATGTTGCAAATGTTGAGCTGTATAATATTGTCAACACACACTGAGTACTTGACTTCTACCTTTCAACTGCTTCATTAATTTTGGGTAATTGTGAGTTTTGTCAATCAATGAACAGTCAAATCCTACTTTTGGTTTCAGGTCTGGTGTGTGATCGAGGGCTTACTCTAGGTCACTTGATTGGAGTGCTGCAGGACTTCTTTTCACGTTTAGGTAATTAAATGATGTGTTCTGAAGTAATTTTCTTAAAACACTTCTTTCCCTCAAATATGCATAAAAAGAATTTAAGTTTGGTTGCTGCCTGTAAAATTTTGTTGGGTTACGTAGTATGATACCAAGTGACTTGGGGTGAAATCCTACTCGCCTGTGGAAGGGACTGAGTAGCAGTTTGAGGTTTGATGGGCATCCCAATGAATCAGATGTATAGGTAGATAGATTGATCTTTGTAAGAGTGGCTAGTAGGTAGCTTGGGCTTGTTATACTCACTCATTGTATACAAGTGATGCTGGAGGAGAATGGTTTCTACCATGGGAAAAAATCTGACTTCAAAATGCACATTCTGTTCTCAGGCATGGACAAGCTGAAATTCAAGCCCGCGTACAATCCATATACTGAGCCTAGCATGGAGATATTCAGGTTTAAAATCATGAATTCCTCTACCAGTTGTACTGCTTGTAAAGTAATTGGAAATTTGATTCATCCTATATATGCCAGTTATCACGAAGGCCTCAAGAAATGGGTGGAGATTGGAAATTCTGGCATGTTCAGGCCTGAAATGTTGCGTCCTATGGGATTCTCGGAAGATGTCAATGTTATTGCCTGGGGCCTTTCACTCGAAAGGTGAGAGTTTTTTATCCTAGCTTTTGAGAAATAAAAGAATAATCTTCCAAATTATTCTCGTCTTTGAGAAACAATAGATCTCTCAAATCACATCGATTGATTCATATTCTTCCAATGGTTTGAACAGACCAACCATGATATTATATGGGATCAATAATATCAGAGATCTTTTTGGACACAAGGTACTGCCAACTCTCCTAGTAAAAAAAACATCATATGCTATATCTTCATAACAATTTGACACAAGCATTCATTCATTCTTGCATTGCAGGTGGATCTTGGGACTCATCAAGAAAAACCCTCTATGCCTTATTGGAATTAAGTAAACTGTGAGATGCTTCTGCTCTTTCTTCTGTTACATCTTTAGTTTTTTGAGAAACAAATTTGGATGAGTCTATGCCTGAGGAAACAAACCAGATTGATACTGCAGCAAGTCAAATCATCAAATTGGGGACAGCTATAGATTAGATTCTCTCTAGGCCTTGAGTTTCATCGATGACAGCTGAGTCTGTATTCTTTTGGCACCGCCTATCTTATTCCAGTCTTCAATTGTTTTTGTACTTTACTAGCAATAGCTACGGCCCCGTGTGTGCCTGTTCCGAGCTGAATAGCAGCTTTCAAAATTTTATATTATTTAATTCTGTGTTGATTAAAATGGATATTTGTACTCAAAAGTAACTACTTAAATTCTGGATGAAAAAACTATACATTGACAGACCTTTTTTTATTCATTTTTTTTCTCTTGCAAAAAGATGTTTTTTAGTATCTGCATATTTTTTTTGTTCTATTTCAATCTGAATCTTTTATTCATGTTTTTTTTTTGCTCTGATGAAAAATATTGTTTTTTATCAAAAAAAAAATTGTTTTTAAAATAAAAATTTATTGAGCTGGAAAGTTTTAATAAATAATAAAATCATCACTTGAAATTGTTTTGAGATTGTAAATTAATTTAAAAACTATGGCATGATTGGTCACTGTATATATTATTTTAATAATTTGCTTTTAGAGAATTCTATTATAAATTTAAAAAGAAAACGAAAACATGTAGGGTTATTTAGGGTTTGTTTGATATTGCGGTTGTTGTGGTTGAGGTTTAAAAAAAAATAGATTTATGAAAAAGTATATTTTAGATGCAGTTCATAACTGAAATTAAAGTGGTTAAAATTGTTGTTGAGTTTGAGATTTAATGAAAAATAGATGTGTTTATCATGTTTTTTTATACTTCTGTCAAGTTGTGATCCATATTGATTTTTAGGATCTCTATCTACATGTTGAAATATAATTCTAATGTCAAATCCAGTTGCAAGTTTTTGATCCATAATCAATCGAGAAGCAAAAGGGTTGTGGAGTGAAACGAAGTCATGTGTCTTTCCTTTTCATTAGGGATTATCTTGATCTATATATTTTTATATTTTTTTAAAATCGGGTTGGGTCTGACCCAACTAAATGGATCGGCTCGACCAAGTTAGGCCAAAAGGCCCAACTCTGTTGGACTTGGGCTAGGCCTAGAGCAAGTTCGGCTTAAGAGTTAAAAAAGCAAAATGGTGCGCTGCATTGTTTATGTAACATGTGAACAGTAGAAGGGTGGTAGGCTGACAATGACGAGAGACTCACCTGCCAATGCTGCCGGGTAGAGGAAGCCGAGGTGGTTCTTCCTGTGAAGGTGGCATCGGAAATGGTGGCCCGTGGTGCCCGAGAGCAGTGATGGAAGGTTGTTGATGCTGCTACTGCTAAACGATAGTGTAGGTGTTGGTGGTGTAGAGGAGAGGTTATCGGTGCTGAAGGAGCAGCTGATGGTGCTCGCCGGTGACTGCTGAGGAGAGAGAGGACTACATCCATGACTGTTTTTGAGAGAGAAAGTTGCAACCAAGAGAGAGAGAATTGTCGGTGGTTCTGCCGGCACCAAGGGTGGCTGTTAGTCGGTGGTTGTGCTACAAATTTTTTACGTTGTGTCATCGTTTTCTTCCTCTCTATTATGTTAAAAAAAATTCAAAATCATTCTTCACCTGTGATTGTTATCGTTTGTGTTTTGGTTTGTGTTTGGGCAAAAAACATCTAAATGATGCTTTTCGTAAACTACAGCTTAACCACAGCTTTTGGTAGGATCCATAGTGCAAAACTGTGGTTCAAAAATTTAACCAAATGATTTGGCTCTGCGGTGAGCCTCAACTGCAGAATCACCGCATAGCCAAATACCCACACACACAAAAAAAAAAGACTAAAGGCACTTGAGTTTGGGAAGATTGATTGCGTGATTAACTCAAAAGATGCAAAACTAAGCCTAGAAAGATAACTAAGCCTGCATGCGTGACTAGAAAGAAAAAAAAATGGGATTTACTTCTTTGTTTTGCTTTCCTTTAATGTATTTTTTTTTTTTTTTTTGCTATTATTGGTGGTGAAAAATTGAGGTCTGAATTTTAAGATCTTAAAACAAAATCATTCACCAATCATTTTGTTCATTTTTATGTCACATATTAGGATTTAATTGTGGACTTTAATATTTAAAGGTGTAAAACTACATTATAGAGTGTACCCTCATGTATTTAAAGATACAGAAAAAAAAATACAAATCAAATTTCAGAATTGTTAGGTTTTTTACCCAATAAGATAGAGAGGCCCTCATGACAAGAGATCTATCTTAAACCTTAGAAAATATCAACGAATAAAAATATGATCTAAAAAAATAATTAAACAACAATGTAGGTAATCTTAGGTAAGGTACACTGGATGTTATTATTGTCACCAAAATATATATAAACATAAATGTATTACCTAAAGGTCAACATCATTCGCCTGCAAATTCTTGTTTTTTATGATATAATATGATAAAATGAAGAGCAAATCCATTTGCCACTAGAGCCAAATAAATGGATTGTTTAACCAATCTTAGGGTTGATCACGTAACTCATAATAAAGATTAATGACACCCAAGAAAGCTAAAAATCAGGTTTTATAATAAAAATTGTGACACAATAGTTACCTTGAATTGAGTCGCCAATATTATTAGAAATAAAACTCCTAACCCAATAATTATAATGAATCGTGATATAGAAGTATAGAGAATGATATCACAAAGACAATTATTATTCAATAAGTCGATTTTCAGTTTATTGAAGAACCAAGGTGTGAAAATTCTCTCAAACACAATTTCATTTCATTCATCAAAAGTCTGGATTTTTTGTGTTACATTCCCTTTCAAAATGATATTTATAATTCTTAAAATTAAAGTGTTAATGGTCTGGCCATGACCAATTGAAAGGTTGTCATTAATCATCAAACACAGCTTAAGGAGCTCTTATGTTTGTTGCTTCTATGGCTGGATATACTTGCATCATTAAAAATATAATCTATTTCAGACAAAATATTCATAAGTCAAAATAGTGATAACAAAACTTGTATAATAACTTCTCATCTATATCGTGGTGCTTTTTTAAAATTTTAATTATCTTGAAATTTTAACCCAACAAAGAAGAATATGTATGGAAACTCTTGATGAAATTTAAACCTGGTCGAACAATTAGATTAAGAGTTATACTTATTACTGTAAAACTGGACATTAGAAACAAAATTACACCTAAATTTTAATGTTTAGCCATTGCCCAGATAGTATCATCTTCCCTGTCTTTCTTTCTTTTTTAAAAAAAAAGGAGAAGATTTTGAATGATGGGATGCTGACAAAATATACTCACATTGAAAAAAAAGCCATGAACAAATATCAATTAGAGATAAAAATGGGAGCTTGTCGCTACAAACAAGCTGTCAAAACATGTAATGGCCATAATTCCCAAAAGCCCTTGTTTGTTGTAGCTACAAACAAGCTGCCAAACCATGATGTAAACATTGCTGCCCCACAACAAATCCTTCAAAATCTTTTGATGTTCGTTTCCTGAGGAAGTAGATATGCGCCTTCAACAGCTCAAATATACCTAAAGAGCTTGAGACCTCAATCAATTCAAAACACCACAGACAGCAATGGGGGCACCAACTAGCAGGTATTCAAATGGGAAGCCTGCTATATTATTGACAAAGAATTAAGAAAAATAAACACATGTGCTAATTTTAATTCTGTCTCTCAACATCTTGTTCATCAAATGGTTCAGGGAAAATCTCTCCAGAATGCCGTCTATGTGAAGATGAATGGCCGCCACTACCATTTTGGCCGCCACTACCATTTTGGCCACCACTACCCATTGAATTTGAAGCTCCTGACTGTTTAAAACTACTTCCTCCTTCTGGCCTGGCACTGGAGGTTGCTGGAATGACTGCTACATCGGATGAGCTGTGACGCCAACTCCCAAATACAGAAGCATTCCAAGATCTAGAAGATGTTGTTCTAAGCCTTGCAGAACCAGAATGTTCTTCCCTCACTACCTTCAAAGGATTTTCCAAAGCCTTAAGAATGTATCTCATAAGGGGGCGCCTTGAAGGCTTTGGATTGAGGCAAGACCTCGCAACAATGGCCATTGCCCAAACTTCCTCCAGCAGATCTTCATCGATGATCAGAGATGGATCCATAATTTTGATTACAAGTTCCTTGTCGTAGATACTAATGTATGGTAGAATCTGTTCTAAAAATTCCTTCAGCTGGGCATCACTGGATGCACTAATGCCCAGTTTTCCAGTAACCAGCTCAAGTAATACCTTCCCAAAGCAATAAACATCATAGGCACACGAGGTTGTCAATGAACCTGGCCATATTCAAGAAAAGATTAATTTCAGAAACATTAGTCAACTTTAAATTATATAAAATCATACTTGGTCAGAATCAAGAGAGGAAAGCTCATTCCTCCGTGCAAGGATTATGTATCAAAAACAATTGACTGTTTGGTGACATTATGACTCTCAAAAGGAACTAAGATCAGATTTGGTAATGAAAAGACATGCAAAGCAATTTCTCCATAAATTATGCCTTCTCTAGCGCCAAAAAGCACCAAACAGTTCAGAATACTACTATAAATAGAAATTTAGCACGAGAACATTTGGGTAAAGTACAACACAGCACGTTATTTTATCCTCCCTGTTAACTTTGGGGTTAACAAAGAACCACATAGATAACTGAAATACTGTTTTACAATGATAAACATTCCCATCTCATAGTTCTGTATGGTTAAAAAGGTCTGGATTGGAAATTTTATCGTCTTAAGAATGGATTTGATATTTCATGTTATTTAATCCCTCAACCCCAGTTCTTTAATAATCTCATATGTAATATAACATTGTAAGGCCATAACGAGCTTTTTAAGTGGTGTGTGCATGACAAACTCTACGGAGTCTGGCTACTCCTAGCTAGATGATTTAACATGGAGAAGCCAAGTAACAAAATCAAATTGGTGACGTTTTAAAGTAACAGAATCAAATTGGTGATGTTTTACAACTAAATCTTTACGTACCAGATGAACCTTGTTCCAATGACCTGCAAATGATAAAGAAACACTGAAATCACTACCTTGATTATGCAATAAAAACACAAGCATACAATTTACTCCATGCAATATATTGATGCAACAAGTAGATATTACCAGGTACAGTCTAACAACAAATAGCGAATGAAATAACAGCTGAAAATATGCTGGTTGTGTATCACAGGCATGTCATGCATAATCTAGCTCATGCTTTTCATTCATAACATACCAAGACAGTAGTTAAACCATATAATTATGCCATGTCTAAAGATCACAAGTATCTTAAACTACAATATGCTAGTGTTTTGACACTATTCTTCTCAACTGCACAAGATGAAGTCAAAGAAACAACTAAAATGTCTGCTGCTGAAATTTGAAATCTCCTGATCTACAAAATCAAGAGCTACCCCAGAGGACAGAAAAGTTGATAAGATGAAATTTGCAAGTTTTCAGAAGACTACATCATAACTATGGAACATCTTATAGTTCAACATACCCAAAATGATTAAAGAGGATACTGCAGAAAACCCTAGCAGCATGGTTTCTAAAAGCTTTTCCATCAAAAGGAAAAGATCAACAATATCACCCACTTGGTGTTGGAGGCAAGAAAATTTATTACATAAAGAGGTACCCCTAAGAATTTTCTGCCCACGTATCTAATAGCAATGAGAACCAAAGGAGGTTCATATTGGCATATTACTAACAGCACTGCAGCGATCAACTTCTTTGACAGAATGCCCCACTAAAAGCAACACCGTAGAAAAATAATATAAGAGGTAATTTAACATGGCCAGTTATGGCCAAAAGCTAGGTGGGAAAGACAAAAACACAGAACCTTTCACCATCACAGATCACCAAATGAGATAACTAATCTCATCGCAAGCAACTTGTCATGCAGATAAGCAAAGTTGTTTGCATGTTATGTGCAAGTGAAGATAGCAAATACACTAGATATCGAATTTATTCAGGTGAAGTTGCAGGTTCAAAACGTCTGGACCGAGTACAGCGATAATTTCTAATAAAACACTTACTGAGGCAATCGCAGCAACCTGGAAATCCTGCTTTGATGAATATCTCCTTCTTGTATACAGACTTCACTCAGGCTCCCTAACCGCACTTCAAATTTATCGTCAAGCAGTATACTGCTTGCTTGAACATCTCTTCAGGAAACCAAAAGAAAAATAACCAGAGCATTACCTTGGTAGTTTAAAAAGACTATATCAAGCACATAACTAGGCATCTTCCTACTCAAATGCATGGAAACTTGCTCACAGGAGAGATGAGAAAAGTTAAGCAATATTACAGTTATTGTCAACAAAAAATGTAATCACAAAAGGTGAACAAAGCATAACAAGAAGCAAGTCTTTAGAGTACCTGTGCACAATGGGTGGCGTGCATTCATGATGCAGATAAGATAAACTTTCAGCTGTTCCTATTGCAATTTTCAGTCTTGTTATCCAATCTAACGATTTCAAACTATCTTCTGAATCCGTTTTCCTGAACAAGGAGCTTGACAAGTCTCCATTTGGCATGTGTTTGTAAATCAGGAACTTCTCATTTTCTTTCTCTAAGTAGTGTCCCAGAAGGGGAACCAACCTGGAATGTGACACCTTACTAAAAACATCCAATTCCAATAAGTACGCTTCCTTACTATGAGATTGCAAATCTATCTTTTTTATGACCACAGGGATCCCACTTTCCAAGAATCCCTTGTAAAGATCACCTGAATGGCCATGTTTGATTAGGTTTACATCTCTAAAGTCACCAGTGGCTAGGAGAAGCTGCTGATATGTGAATGCATCCCCTAAACTTGAAAGGTCAATTGAAACTCCAGGAGGCGGTGGACTGCTCCCAGAAGGAACTGGAGTTGCTGGACCAACCCCAACCGCAACCCCTCTTTGAGTCGTAGTGCCCCTCTTACGGATGCAAAAGAGTAGCAGTACCAGCAATATCACCAAGAGTAGAATGAGTCCCGAGTGCTCCAAAAGCACTTGCCAATATAATGACCTTTTTGTTGTTCTTCCCGATGCTTCCCCCAGCAGGAGGTTGCGTGGAGTTCGGTAGTCCAAAATTATCAAAAGTCAAGCCCTTTGCAGTATAGAAAGACGTACAATCAAGCAAACTCCTCTGATTTGACAAATTTTGGAGACAATTGCTAACAAGAGAAGCATTGTCACGCACATAATCTGGAATGGGGCCTTCAAAATAATTACCAGACAGGTCAACAACAAGGAACCTTCCTAGCGTAGGTGTAAGACCTCCATAAAACAAATTCTGAGATACATTCAACTCTGCCGCACTGGCATTGGCATTCAAACTACCGTTTGGCAGCATACCAGTGAAATTGTTGCCAGAAATATCAAGCAAGCGCAGTTGAGGTATTGACCACAGCACAGAAGGGACTGAACCATTAAAACCATTGTGCTTCAAAACTACAGTCTGCAACTGACTTGGAACAGGAAATAAATTCACTGGTAAAGATCCACCAAGCAAATTGTTCCCAATCAGCATTCTCTGCAACTTCCTCAAGCCTCTCAATTCGGCTGGTAATGACCCAGACAGGTTATTAAAGCTCAGATCAAAGTCAGCCAAGTTACTAAGATCGCCGAGCTGAGGAGGTATTGAAGATGACAAACCATTGGTCGAAAGATTCAAATACTGAAGCTTCGAAAGCATCCCAATGCCAAGTGGAATTGAACCAGATAAGAAATTCATAGAAATGTCAAGTCTTGTCAAATTCTGAAGCGAACCAAAGGACACAGGGATAGATCCAGTGAAACATATTTGCAGAAAGATCAAGTACTGAGAGCCCCGCCAACAGTCCCAAATTTGACGGAATCATGCCCGTACAGTTATTATTATACAAATAAAGACCCGTTAAACTGGTCAAATTCCCCAAACTCCCTGGAATGGCATTACTTATCAAGCAAGAAGAAAGATCAAGAACTTGAAGGGAAACGAGCCTTTGACCAAACCAATCAGGGATTGAACCAGGAAGATAAAAACCAGAAGCATTAAAAGACTTAAGTCTTGTTAAATTAACAAGAGAATCAACTCTAAATTGTGGGTTTTGAGAACCAAGTCTAGTCCTCCTAAACCCTGAAATGTTAATTTCACTGACACTACCATTCTCACATTTGATACCATTCCAAACTGAACAAGGGTCTGCCTTTATTGGCCAATCCTTGCTTCTCAACCCCAAAGAAGATCTTAGTTCAAGTAAAGCTGCTCTCTCTATGGGTGAACTAAGCCTCTCTTGTTGTTGTTGCTCAAATGTAGACTCAAAAAACAACACCAGAAGCAGAAACTTTAGTGCTAATACAATCTTTTCGGTCCACCATGGCTTATGGGGATTGAATTTCCAACACAAATCCTATCATCTTCATATCAAAGACCCAGAAATTACACGAAATAGGCATAAATTAGTACAAACAAAAATGTGGGTTTTTTATGTTTTTTTCTTTTTCTTGGCTTTCTCTCACCATAAAGTTCGTTTCATTCTAGCTTTTTCTCTCGCTAAAAAGAAACATAAAAGTGACTAAACTGGAGAGACAGACTCTTACCTCGATCACAGGGTTTTGATTCACTCTTCTTCAAAATTTCTTGGTAACCAATCTGCACCACACTATCCCTCTACCTACTCCCCCTTTCCCATTTCTAAATCCCAGTTTCTTTAGTTGACATTTGACAAGAGAAACAAAAGATTTTTTCTTTAAAAAAAAACAGCAATCATGTAGATATAATATTTGTTTAAAAAACTAATTAGAAAGTTAAAAATGTCTGGTCAAGAAGATACTGTGTGGACTACCACACTCTCTCTCTCTCTTAAGACTCCCATAAAAGGAAATTGTTTTTTGAAAGAAAAAAAAAGAAACGGGGCAGCTCAAAAAGGGTTTTTTGGGTATTGAGTTTTTAAGCTTCTGACAATTCATCAAGCAAAAGATTGAAGATGGCTAAAGCTTGCAATAAGAGGCATGAACCAGGGCTGAGCTCGTGGGTCAGGAATAATGGACCGGGGGTTCAGGGAAAGTGGTCCGTTTGTGCAGAGGTTGTGCTGGTGGCGTGTCTGAACTCTGAACTCTGGTAATCATGCACTCGCCGGCTACGTTCAGAACTACTACTCCTGGGTGGCTTCCTTGTATTATTTATACAGGTACCAATACGTATATGACTTCCTCTCTGTACAGGTGTGTACATGAAGTGGTTTTTTTTATTTATTTTTTGAGCGTGGATGTCTTTTAATTTAAGATAGGAAATAATAATGGGTGAGTTTATGTCACTCAACTGTTCGAGGAAGGTTTGCTTCGGAGACTTGGTATGGTTGGGGGCTCGAAAGTCGGGGGATCTGTGACATTTAAACCAAAGATGTTTTTCCAAGATGGAAACACGTGATACAAGATTTTACGGGATAAGTAATGGTAATTTGATATTAAAAGAAAAGGTTTTCATGCTTATTTAAAATAAAAAAATACAATAATTTATGAGATTTACTCGTGAAATCCATTTATTCAACGTATGAAATTTTCTTGGAAAAGATTATCATCAGTCTTTTGAGTTTTTCACCTTTAAATGTTTATTTTTTTATAAAAAGAAACCTCACTCCTTCAAAAATATATTTCATGGATTCAAATAAATAAATAAATAAAACTCTAATTATTTTAAATTTTTATAAGATATAACATTCAGAAACATCAGACCTCGAATACAATCCAATCATGTGAGTGTTCTGAGTTCCATGAACCCGATAGCTTATCATTGAAAAAAATAACCATGAATACTCCATCTTAGATACAGAGTACAAAGAGTAGCTTGTCTGAATATGTAAACAGGAAAATGAAATCAATTTATTTATTTTTCCCAGTTCGATTAGATGAATAGTTTCAGCGGGCTTCTCAACGGCCTAATGGTCCCCTGTAAGAGCCTGGGACAGCCGGAGGTTTACACATGCCCTGGGCCCACAAAGTGCGCTTTCCGGGTCATGTGGTTCCCCCGATCCTATATGGATATCCAAAAAAGATTAGATGAATAGTTTAAGGTGGCACAATAGTTTGGAGAGCGAGGTTAGCATGTGTAGTAGCAATTGTTGCCAGAAAGTAGGTGGCATGAGTGAACCCACAATAGAAAGATGTGCTGTGTGTGTAGTAGGATTTCCATTTACACTCGTGCCTACACTGCTGGCAATTATTATTTGAGCTGGCTTTAGAATATTTGGTGAATTATTTTCTTTCCTGTCACTTGCTTAATCGATCTTAGTCCTTCCAAATACATAAAGTGTCATGATTTTTATCATCCCCAGTAATTGCCAGCATTAACACTTATAGGTACGTGTCATGCATTCTTACCGTAAGTGTTTGGTTACTGTTTTTATAATAGAAGATTTATTTTAAATATATTTTGAAAATAAATAAAAGGTTTTGAGAAATGTATCTCATTAGAATTTACTGCTTTTCCTTCTTGGCTTTTCTGAATCCATTCTTCTCGTGCAACTCTTCTGCGGGCAATTTCTCTTGCTTAACCGAGTCTATTTTTGAACATCATCGTGCTTCCTTCCTTGGAAAGAACTGGACTGTGAAGAAGAGCTCTCTTTTTTGTCTTGTGATGAATGAACAGTGGTGTTATGCTTTGTCACGAAAAATAATGGCCTTTTTTCGCCTAACACGAAACTATAACTTTGTAGTCCTGCTGATTTCACATGGAAGAGTAGTAATTTCCTGTACTTCTTTAAGCCTATTATTGTTGGTTTTTTCTTAGATTTTTGTTGTTAATTTAGGCTTCAGACGTAACAATTTTGGAGGTTACTATGAAAAGAAAAAAAAAGGTTGAGAAGTAATGAGCCAAATGCATGTTTGGAAGTGTGGTTGAAATTGTTTTTTATTTTTAAAATGTTTTCTATTTAAAAATATATTAAAATATTTTTATATTTATTAAAATCATTTTTAATATCATGACGTGAAAATGATTTAAAATCACAAAAAAATAAATTGATTTAAAATAAAAATAAATTGATTTAAAATAAAAATAAATATTTATTTTTAAAAATATTTTTAAAACACAATATCAAACCAGTTTAGTGTTTAAATTAATCATTTACAATATATTATGTTTTAAGAGGTTGCGTGAGAGATCTTAATTCATTTTTTCAGTTTTATTGGGACGGACTCTGCCTAATTGAGAACATTCTTTGAGAATCGACATCACTTTGGAATTAATTAAGGAGCATTTTGTTTTAGAATCAGCATCACTTTGAATAATCAAAGGAGGTTTTACAGCCAAGAAACCGACCGCGGTGGCAAATTTTTGTCCTGTTATCACATGCGGTCGCTCTAATACGTGGAAGTGTGGAACAAAAGCAGGGTACTTGACGCTACGCGCCAAGAGGCCGGTAATAAGTTTTTAGGATGTGTTTATTGTCGAGCGATGTCGTTTGTGTACTCTCAGAACCCAGTTGATAGTGTTTTGTAATAATTTATTTTGATTCTTCAAGTTTTATTTGATGTGATTAAATTTTAATTGAAGGTTAATAATTATGATTGAAATTCTTAATTAAAAGAAAAATTGAAAAAGAAAATGTCAAAATAAAAAACATTTCAAACCTAAATAGTGTGTCGAGATTGCATGAAAAATACATTGAGGTCCTTGATATTTAAAAATAGCATATTGTCTACAAATCAGATCTTCTTAAATTCTAAAAAATAAATTTTGATATACAAATTTATTTGTGTTATTTTTCAATTCTTGATTTAAAAGGCCGATAAAAAGTTTTTATGTATTATTTATTAATTAAAAATCTAAAAGACATGGGGATGTTTAATATTGAACCAATATTGTTTGTATACTCACAACCATGTGGATATACTGTGCATTTTTCAATAGTTTATTTTAATCCTTAAGGTTTTTTTTTCTATGATTTAATCATAATTAAAGGTCAATTGTGTCTGAATTATTAGTCAATAATGAAATTAAAAATAAAAAATAAAAAAGGCTTCGAAAATGTCGAGGTTCTAAATTGGAAAAAAAAACTAGAAAATGGATAAAAAAAAATAGCAATAAAAAAATAAAGGCCAATATTTGATTAAAAAAATCAAAAAATAAAATAAAATGATGAGGGATTAAATCAAAAAAAATAAACTCAAAAGGTATTTAAAACAAATATGGAATAATAATTACCATCAAAAAGTTCCTTTCTCGCCTCAATCAACAAAAAGAATTTGTCATTAATTGTTTTCCCACAACATTTCATTATTTTCTACTTACATGTATTTCTCTTTGCTTTTATTGCACCAGACATTAAAATACTCAAATAAATAAAATAAAAATTGAGTAAAGTCCTTGAATCTTTGCCACGAAGGCAAGCAAAATCATTACAGAAAATATAATCTCCTTGTGTTTTAGCACTCTCTTCTTACAAACGATTTCCCAACTTCATTCTCATGCATGTTGCCACTATTACAAATTTAAAAGAGGTTTTCCTTCTTGATCACATATTTTCACACAATTAATTCCAAAAAACCCTAACAATTTTTTAACCTTATTAGAGCTGTCGAGTTTCCTGATGCGTACTCTTCTGGTTTCCGACGTGTGGAATTTTATACGTTGCCTGTCTTTTTATACGTTCCTTGTCATCTTAGATTTTCTCATTTAACAATTTGATTTTTCAACACTTTAAATTGTCAAATGTGGCAAATGGATTTGCAAGGAAAACTTTTGCAACGTGAGAGGGAGTTGAGCAGAGGTGTGAAAAGAGAAGAAGAAGAAGAAGATTAGGCCGCCCAAGTTGCCTAGAACGCGTCCTGTCACGCTCAAAAAATAAAAATTCAACGTAAGAATTAAGATATACGAAGACCATATGAGAATCACCACCGGCCAAAAGTATAACACGGTGTTGGTTTTGCATTTAGAAGTATACTTGGATGTATTTTGAGAATATGCCTTGCATGAAAAAGGTGTTCTGGTATTTTTTATAGTGTTTTTATTAATTTTGATAAAATTATATTAAAAAATATAAAAATATTTTGATTTATTTTCAAAGTAGAAAAATATTATAAAATATCAAACATATACCAAGAAGGTCGATGCATATTTTTCATTTGAGAACAATTTTATGATCGCACAATTTTTAAATAATAGTCTTAAATTTTTAAAAAGGAAACAAGCCTTTTTAAGTCAATGTATTAGAATTCACGACACTTTTAATAAAATATCATGTTTAGAATTCTTATGTGTTAAGAATTGAATTTCAAATGAAATTTAATCTTTAAAAATTCTACAAAAATATATTAAACTCAATCCCTCTTATTTAAAATTTCAAAAGCTAAAAATTTTATGTTGAAATTAACTTTTCTAAAATACCCATATTGTTTTAGAAACTTTTAAAGAAATAAGATGAAGGCGATGAGGATGATAAAGGAATAAAAATGAATTTAATTTTATCTCAACCAAACATATGAATTTAACTTATTTATTAATTGAATTCAAACCAAACACTATAATTAAATTCAATTATAATGAGAAAAAAAATTGATCCCAAACACCCTCTAAATCTACATGATTAGTTAGTATTATAGATTCTAACATTATTACATGATGTCTTATATCTAATCCAATTGGCCATTCAAAAAGAAAGAGGAACCTTTTCTTTTTTCTCTCTCGTTTTCTTTTCAGACAAAGAGGGATAATGGAGAGTCAAGCACATTTTAGTGGCCAACTCTTCTTCTTTCTATTTCTATTTTTGGTAAAAAAAAAAACATGGGGAGGGGCTTGCAATCTTAAAAATCGGGAGGTGTCGACCCGATCATGTTTTTTTTTTTTATGCGAAGAAATTTTATCTTATAAAAAGTATATTTTATGAGCCTATATGATTAAAACGAGAAGCACGTTATAACTCAAATTCAAGATTTGTTATGCAAATTGCAAGCTTTTTATCATCACCTAACGCCCCTTGAGAACACGCAATCATGTCATAATATAATATCAAATACAAAATCATGTAAATGTCATTAATAACCCAATCAGGGTTATTGATCCCGTCCCGGGTACCGTTCCGGTTTTGTGTTTGGAACGGAACGTTCCGGTTTCGGTACCGTTCCGGTTTTGTACTGTTCATATTTATTTAATTATATATATGAAAAAAACAAAATATTAATTTAACAAGTATAATTTAAATTCAAGATAAATGAAATTTAAATTATACAATACAAACATAATCTCAAAATTATAAACATCTTTGAAATTCAAAAATATTATGAAAGTAAAATGTTCTAAAATAAAAGAAAAATACATCAAACATCTTCTACATCATTAATATAAAAATAAGGATCTTGAAAAATCTTCTACATCAAACATCTTCTACATCATTAATATAAAAATTGAAAAAACAAACACTTCCTAATCTAACGGTTCACATTTCACGTCCCATCCTAAAAAAACCCTACATCTCCACCAATTATCACCACCCCCACTATGGCACTACCCTCCAAAATTAGCCCCCATCTCCCTCTCAAGTCTCAAATAACAGATCTCAATCTTCTCTCTCGACATTTCCTCACAGTGAGGATTTGTTTCTCTTGCATAGTATGGTAGTTCCTGGCGTAGTATGGATGCGGTTCATAGTGACTGGATGCAATTGATTTTTTATGGGCAAACATCATATTCTCAAGAAAAGTAGATCTCAATCTTCTCTCTCGATCTCAATCTACTCTCTCTCTCTAAAACATTGGTGGTCACAGTTCACAAAGCTCTCTCTCTCGGGAACCGGACTCGGCTCTCTCGGAGCAGAACGCCGTGCTGAGGCACGGGCGTTCCGGCCGGAATTTGGCCGGATTTGCCGGATCTGGCCGGGATTTTGATCGGGACAAAAACGTCGCCGTTTTGTCCCGGATTTGGCATTGGTACGGGCCGTTCCGGCCGGAACGGCCGGAACGGGACGGGATCAATAACCCTGAACCCAATGATTCATATCAAAACAACTTTTAAACAACTCAAAAATATGGTTTGCATATACTTTCATATATTTTCTTATAAAAAAAACATAATTTGACTATATAATTAACTTACAAATACCATGCAAGTTCAAAACCAGCAATTACAACCCATGGTTCAGCTTTAAATGATGAATAAGTTTTCGTGTTTATAGCAAAACTAGGAATCCAAATCACAAAGCAATGCCGAGAAATTCCTCTTGCTTCAGCCTCACCGGGTTACTTTTGCTATACAATTAATAGGGCGATATATCCAATCAGCCATACAAACCTCATTGCTTTTATTTGATTGAGTCATCCATAGCCAGAGCTTATTAATAAAAGAAAAACCTATAGAAAATGACAAAAACACCCTTTAATGCAAAGCTTCGAAAACTTGGTTTTAGGGTTAGTTTATTAATTTAAGTTTTTTTTTTAAATGCCAAAAAACAAGAATGCCCCTTCAAAGTAATCAAGTGAAAACAACTTTTAAAGTCAATATAACAATTTAACTATACCATCAAAATATAAGATTACTTTGATAACCCTCATTTATATTTTATACCCTTATAAAATTACCGAACCATCCTCCGAACGATTATATTCATGAAGAGTAAAATTATAGTTTTATTATAAAGAATAAAAATGAATAGTTATATACATAATATAATAAAAAGGGATCCAATTTCAGATGGTAAAATGAAGTGACAAAACAAAGAATCCCATGAGATTTATTGCATTTGGAACCCATATTTGCATATTGAAGTTTAAAAAGGTTCATGCCACGAATAGCGTAGCCTTGCTGCATTAAGTCATGGCGTCAACCCACAAGTTAGGCAAGCAATAAGGATTGGTTTAGCTTTGGAACATGGAAAAATCATAAGTTCAAACACTATGTTTACATAAACTATATATTTCTATTTTTCATGGACTCCAAGATGTAAACCCCCTTCTTAAGAAAATAAAGTAGAGCTTCTCTGATTCAAGAATTTTTTTTGAGTTTTAATAACATCATCTAAAAAAAAAATTAATCTGAAAATTAATTTTTTAATAAAAAATACTTTTAAAAAACTAAATTTTAATTATTTGAGAATGCGGTTGGAGTTACTTCTAAAATTATTTTTTATTTAAAAATATATTAAAATAATAATATATTTTTTTTAAGAATATTTTTGATATTGATATATTAAAATTATTAAAAAAATTATTTTTAAAGCAGTTGCCTGTATCAGCCGCAAACATTTAATTATCACACAAGGAACTTTACTGGGTCTTTGTAGATCCCCATAACCTTCCATAAAGATCACACTTGCTACCATCAATCGCTGAGATTGATAGCCAAGTGGATTCGATTTTTTCGACTGATGGATGCATGTCGACCGTTCGATTATTTGCCCGCGGGGCACTCATGAGCAAGTGGTTTCAATTAGTTTAATGTGTTTTAAGCCGTGGACTTGATCAGTCTTATCACTGGTCTTCGTTAATAACAAAGGGAAAGAAAACAAAGAGGGTATTTAGTTGATTAGGATATGATTATGAAGTGTGTGGCCTCAAGTGACAGGGCAGGTCATGAATATCATAATCATTGTCATCTCTGTGCCTTTTAATTATCATGATTCCATGCAGTAATTTATACTTTCAACGTTGTTAAATCATTTTTTTTTAAATATAAAAAAAATTATTTAAATTGTGGGAAGTTTTTCACATTGTTATTAAATAAGTGGAGTAGATCAATTTTACAAATTTCTCGTGTCAGTATGATTTTGAATTTTTGAATTTAATTGTGTTGAAACTGACCTGATTTAAATTAATTAATTAATTAATTATAATTTATTTTTTAAACTATTTTCTATTTAACTATATAATAATAAAAATAGACGATAATCTTACTATAAAAATCAAAATGAAACCAATTATGAAAATAAATTCTTAATTAATTTAACATCTATAGATGAGATTGAAAAAAAAGGATTTAGCTTGTCAAATCCACGAACCATCTTAATCAATCAAACCTATGGAGATCCATGCATTTTATAAAATTTAATGACATAGTTTTTTAAAAACTATACAAGAAAAAAATGAATGATGTTAAAGTTAAGTTCAATTAAAAAAATACCTTATAAAACTCATAAATAATAACAATTTAACTACCCTAGTAAACTTGCAAGCCACTTTAATTAGAAAAAATAAATGTATAACTTAATTTTAAATTAATCTAACATGAAAAGATAAAAAGGATATTTTAAAAAAATTAAAAACAATACATCCATCCGTCATGGTGGAAAAGAAAACTGTGAATGATTTGTGAGCAACTTTTTGACTCGATCAAACGAGACCCACATAAAATAAAATAAGATGCATAATTGAATCTTTTATTTTATTTTATTTTATTTCAAATCAACACGTCATCAATTCAGTGGTTTAGAATATTTTATTTGGATGCCCTTCATTGAGTAGTATTTCAATAATACCCTTTTGCATCTGATAAAAAGTGATGATCTTTCGTGAGAGTCGGCCTTCACAGATAATTAGTGCTTTGCACGCAATCCACACGTGCGCCCACCTGCGTGTGACATGAGCGAGGGAAGGGGCTATCCGACAGATAATTAATTTCTTATTATTATCCGGTAAAGTTGCTTTTATAAGATTAATGCTTTCAATTTTTTTAACACTCCTATATTCTACCGTACCGTGACGCAAGACTCGATTCTACTGTAGATGATGCTATTAAAATTAAAATTAAAATTAAAATTAAAAGGGAAAAACAAAAACAATATTGCATTTTACTGTTCAGGTTCTTGCTGTGATTTTTTAATATATTTTTAGTGATAAAAAATGATTTTTAAAGGTTTAGATCCAAAAATCATAGTTTTTAAAAAGAGAAAAATTGAATGACCTGAATAAAATCTCGGATTGACTGAAGAAGATTCAATCAAAAAAAACTGGTTGCAAATTGTTGACTATTTGTTTTATAACAAAAACAATGTCAGTCTGATTTGTAAAAAAAATCAAGATCTACCCGGGATAACCGGGTCATCCAGTCAAAACTCCTTCAATTAATTTTACTCTTCATTTTATCAAATTAATTTTTTCTTTTATTTTTCACATAATCACTTAAAAATTATCAAGTCATGGTTCTTTTGAATTATTGAAACTTGCTTTTCAAATTATAATATGTTTTTATTTGAAAATAATTATTTTCATAAAAATATTCTTTAAAACAAAATACATTAATAAGATAAGGGAGTTTTTCGTATTTATTGTTGATTTTTTATGTAATCAAATAATTTTTTTTTATTTTCTCTTAAAACTTATCGAGTTATGATTATTGTTTTTTTACAAAAAAATTATTTTCAAATTATGATATATTTTTATTTAGGAAATAATGTTTTTTTAAAACAATACATGAACATGGAAAGGGATTTTGTTTTTATTAAAAATATACATTTATGTTTTTCCTATTAATTTAAAATTATTAAAAAATGATGCCATTGATAGAAAAAATATATTTTTATTCAAATACAAAATAAGTGAATATTAAAAAAGAAAAATTTTAGTTAAAGAAATATTTTAATATAAAAATATTTATTTTAATTATACAAAATTAAATAAAGGGTTAAATAAGAGTGGTTCTTGAAAAAATGTTTAAGGACATTGCACAAGCATATTATCTAGTTATAGAAAGGAACAAAATATATGGGTTTTCATTGTAGCAATAAAAATCTTATTTTACCTTTATTTACATAAAAAACAAATGGCAAGGAATTGGGTATTATAGTCTTTTCATAGTAATACATATGTCTCTTTCCAATTTTACTAGGGGACGCAAAGATTATTTTGCCTTTCCTTATATTAGCATGTTTACAAAAGTAACCTTGTAGGAAAAAAATAACTTTATGATGGGTTTTCAATGACAATTTTATTTTTGTTACCTAGTTAAATGATGACAATATCTTTGGAATAAATAAAAAAAATACAATTGACTTGTATAGAGATTGTAGTCATTCAATCATGGATTTTTTTTTGTTATATTTAAGAGCAATGAAAGGAATTGTGTATAAAATATATAGATGTTGAGAAAAAAATGGTTGTGTATGTCAAGCATGCACCAATAGGTCGATACTTTTCTCACACTCTAAGCGATGCCTGTGGTGATGTTCATCGTTGGAATACTGCTCTAACACCACAATGATTAGAAACATTGATGTTTTATATATATATATATATTATGTACAATGCATATAGATGGTAAATGACCATTTATTCAATGATAGTTGTATCGTTTTTGTTTTTGTCCTCCCCTTTTTCCCTAAAAAGGTATAATTTGATCCTCTTTTTTTGTTTTCTAAATTTTAGGTCTTATTCTTTTTACTTTTGGCTTTTTTATGAATTTTTTTATCTATTTTTTCAAATTTAGTATTACAATTTTAATTTTTTATATTATTTCTTTCAATTTAGTCTTTATGTTTTTTTGGTTTTTTTATTTTTGTTTTTGTTTGTTAAAGTTTTAGAGGCTTTCAATTTCACCTTGCAATCAAAGTTTGTGATGTATTATTTCTTTTCTGATTTTTTTTCTAATTCTTTTTTTCTTTTTTCCTTTTGTTTAAGTTATTTTTCTTTTCAATTCAATCCTAAGTTTGCCCTCAATTTATAATGTAGTTGTTATTATTTTCACTCTTGTTCATTTAATTAAATTTTTTTTGTTTTAGATATTTTTGTAAAATTGATTTTTAATTATTCAATATTTGATTTGTTAGGAATTGTGCTTCCAAGTTTTATCTTATTCATGGTGTTTCTGATTTAATAACTCGAGTCATAAAAGTTGAAAAGTTAACATAAGTTGATAAAAATTTTAATTTACTTATTCTTTTTTAAGAAAATAGGCTACAATGCGAGTTAATGTTTTTTCTCTTTCTTATTTCCTTGAAATGCTCTGATGACACTTTAAGTATTATTATTATTGTTATTTTATTTATGTATTTTTTTAAAATAAATTTATGCTTGAATTAATTCTCATTCTACATGGTTTTTATTTTGTTTATTTAACTTTTTTAATAGAGGTTTTTTATTAGTTATTTTATATATTTTTAGTTTTGAATATATTACTGTGATTCATCTATGATTGTTTTATTATGTTTGTAGCAAGATTGAATTTATTTTAAAAATATAAAAATATTTATTTTTAAATGATATTTGTAATATGTGCAACTTTGATTAATATATTTTTTCATTTTTCTTTATTTCAATGAATTTTATACTTAATTTACATCTATCTCTTGATTTTCTTAGTTTTGTTTTTAGTTATCATTAATAACGTTTTTTCATGTATATAGTTATTCATTTATTTAAAGCTTACATATCCAATCTTTTTACCCAAAATTATTTGGGTATTTGATAATACATTTTAAAAGTGTTTTTGAAAAACAAATTATTTTTATTTTTATTTTTTATTCTTAACTTTAAATTATTATTTTTTGATAATTTAATTTACTAATATCAAAAATAAATTTCAAAAAATAAAAAAATATTTTAAAATATTTTAAAAAACAACCTAAAACACATTCCCAAATAAATACTGTATAAAGAAAATCATGCCTTGTGTGGGCATTTAGCTAAACTAGGCCCAACTCTTTTCTTAACGTGAAACTCGTGGCAAGTAACTTTGACAGTTTCACGAGGTACTTAAATTATCATGTCAATCAACAGAAGCAGTATTCAGAGCCAAGGATTTCTAATGTCCAAGACAAACAAACTTTATTTGAATTTTATATGCATGCTCGTCACCTAAAATGAAGAAGAAACTCCCCCCAATAATTACTGATTGTTTTCTCCCTACGAAGCAGTTGAGATAGTATGATTATGGACAGCATATAATATGAATTATTAAATACATATTTTAAAAATTAATTTAAATAAAAAATATTTTTTTTCTCTTATTCAAAACAGGATCTATAGCCTATGGTGCTTCGTTAGAGATAGGCTCCGCCGCGGGTATAGATAGGTCAACGACTCTACGTATTTAAAAAGCACCTAATCCTTTTGAAAAATATTTATGTGAAGGCATGGGGACTTGAATATTCCATAATAGTGGTTAAAATTTAAGTTATAGAAATCAGAACCTCATATCACCTGATCAACTTTAATCATTTTCAAAACATTATTATTTTAATTAAAAAATAAAATAATTTGATTTTGAAACAAAAACTAAAGGGGGGCATGTTACGTTATCATGAAATGGTTATCTGTCTAAAGTATATATATAAATGTACTTTTAGCTTGTGTTTGACCTGCGTTTTAAATTGTTTTAGAAAAAAAAGATTTTTTATTTTTATTTTTTGAAATTAAATTTTTTTCTAGTGTGTTTAGATTATTTTCATGTATTAATATCAAAAATATTTTTTAAAAAAATAATATATATATATATATATATTATTATTTTGATATCTTTTATAAACAAAAAATATTTTTAAAAATAATCTCAACCATATTCTTAAATCATCAACATGGAAGAAAACAGCAATTTTTCTTAATTATGTGATGTCCTTAAGCCATTACAAAAATGGTTGCAAGGTAAACTTATAATCATGTCATCCAACTAAACAAGAATTAAAAAAAAAGAAAAAAAAAGATGATAGGGTCTTTCAGCCTTTGCTAGTTTCGTTGACAGTGGAGGAAGAAAATGGCGACACGCCACCATTTCTGTGTACATTGAACAACGCAAAACAAATACATGTATCTGTGTTGTCATCGCCATACCTGCACTTCATAATTATTATTTTTTTTCTTTCAAAATGTTCAACCGATGCATGTTCCAGCAGCCATTATAAATTAATAACTTGGACTTTGAATTTTTAGATATGTTTTAAATATTTTTTTATTTTTTTAAAAATATTTTTGATATTAGTACATCAAAATAATCTAAATTTACAAAAACAATTTTTTTAAAAAAAATACAATGTCAAATAAATACTAATAAGTTTGACAAACATGTCACTACTAAATTCATTGTGAGAGCAAGTCCAATGCCTATGCCATCAAGAGAGCCAAAAGCCAAAAAATATTATTTTAGTATTTTTGTTTTATTTTTTCAGCTCCAACGACTATGTTATCCAAGCAGCCAAAATGACATTTTCTTCCCTGTTATGCTATTTCTAGCATCTTGAACAAAAAAGTCAAATAAAGTTGTATGGGAGAGGCTGACAGGGGAGTCTATGGGATTGTTATGTACTTCTTAATGAATTTAACTCAATTTTTTATAGTCTACGGGGCACTGGTCTTTTATTTTAAATTCATTATTTTTAAATATAATTAAAAAAATAATAATTATATTGTTAAAGAGTTTTTTAAAAGCAATTATTTAATTATATAACTTACTCCTATTAATTGTATAATTAAATTATATATAAAAATAATTACAATATATTTAAAATGATATATAAAAAATAACTTTTACCATTGGAGTAGACAGAGACAAAAAAAACACTATATTTATACTATTTAAAAAGCTTTTTTTTGGAGATTTAGCTCTACAAAATAGCTTTTATCATTGGACTTGCTCTGAGAGTTTAGATGGTGGTGTCTATTATATACACTGTGTTTTGAAATCATTTTTAATAATTGTTTTAATATTTTAATTTTTTACTTTACATTATTTATTTTAGAGTATATAAATCACTTTTAATGTGATATATCAATAATAATATTTTTTTTAAAAATAAAAAATATTATTTTAATATATATTTAAACAAAATAACCTCAACAGCAATCTGACCCAATAAAAGAAGGTATAGAGACTTGGAATTTCAAACGTCGAATCTAAATCAGCACTCAAAAAACATCGTAGATTACATGATCCGTGGCTGAATACATTTTCCACGTCACTAAATAAGCCTCATGATTACAGAAAAGCCCATGAGCCCAAACGAAGTCAACCCACGTGGCTAGTTATTGGACAATGGCTTCTTCGATCTCATAATTACTGGGGTCGTCGACCACCTAATACTCCAAGAGTTTACAGTTGGTTTCACCCCATGGCCCATTGGGCCCTTGATACCCCCACAACTGTTCAAGGTGCGGGGCAAGCCCAGATATAATTCAAATCCCCACATGCGGATATTAATATATTTTGATTGTGAAAAGGATATTACTATATTTGGATAATTAGAAAGAAATCATCGTGATATCTATCAAAATATAGAAAACAAATCTTTTCAAATTCTTGATAGTTGATAGGGACTGACTGCTGGCCTATTTTTCGAAGGGTAGATTGTAGTCATCATTGATTTATCGGCATATCTGTCGTTCGAAATCAGGTGACCATAAAAAACCGATACAAACGACGAGTAGGTTGGCTGCTCTTTGAATCTTGTCCTTTTATCCGGAGAAAGTCGAAGGAGACCCGCGTTACTTCTGTTTAAGGAAAGAAACTATGTAATCGTGGAGGGGCAACATTGTAATGTTGTATGATGTTAGGAAACTATATTTTAAGCCTTATAGATTTAATAATATTAATTTGATCCCTTAGTTTAAGAATTTTTATTCGTGATTTTCAAAGGACGCCCCATTTTTCCTACTTTCCCCCCATTTCCTTGTTTTTTATTGTCTCAGTTTCTCTCGAACAAATATATAATATACGGAGACGGAGGTCACGGAGCATTGAAAAGTCATAAAATGGAACCATCAAAATCAAGTAACATTATTAATAATAAAAATATATAATATACATAACCAGGGATCAAATTGAAACTTGAACTTTTAGAAGGTGGACGAAAAACTGAGAAAATTTGAAGCCATAGAAACATGAATGAAACACTGAGAGTACGAAGGGATGAAAATGAAATTTACCCTAGATATTTTCGAAGCCCGCAGATATCAATAGATATTTCTGTTGTTGTATCCTCTTGGAAGGCACGTGTGTGGACCCCGCTTGACCCCACGCTTCTGCGCGCTCTACTCGATTCAAGGCGTTTCCCTAACCATGGTTTACCGGGCCAAAAAAGGCAAAAAGAATTGGTTGTTTATTTATTCGAATATGATTGCGACTAGGGTAGGGTACGCTGACCCTGGATAGGAGTAGCTTATTCCTGTTTGTGGCACTACTGTTTCACTTTACTTCGGCTTGAGATCAAGATGATCAAAATTGTTTTTTTTTAACATGACATGAAAATGTAATTTAAAATTAAATTGTAAATTTAGATTATAAAATTATATAATTGTAGGAAAAATATTAGTGCTATATTTAATAATTAGCTATGATAATTAATTATTAAATTGAATTGGATAATAAAATTGAAAACATTAAAATTTTACAAAAAAAGTCAAAGGATAAAAAAATAGGAATTCAAAAAATAAAGACCACGTTAAAGAATAATATTTGATAAATTGAAATGAAACAAATAAAACTTTCTTAAAATGATCAAAATCAAAAAAAAAAAAATTTTTAAAAAATTATAATTCAAATTCAAATGTTTAACAACTAAGAGGATTAAATTGTCATTCTAGGGAGAGAAGATCGAGAATAAGGGAAAACAAAATTGGACCACCACCTAGACAATCACCATACCAACATGAAAAATAATACAACGATACTTATGAGGATATGATAAAATATCATTTTTTATATTAGAATGTGTCATACGAGTCATCATAATGGAGCGAGTGCCTCCCACGCACCCTCAAGCAATGTATATTTACAAATATTGTTTTTAGCTAAATACAAATTTTCTCCTAATTACACTCCTCCTCGTAAGAGCTTGGGACAGCCGGGGGTTTTAACCGCTCACCTGGGTCCACAAAGTGCGCTTTCCGAGAGGTGGGGTTTCCCTCGTAAGGAATGATCCAAAAAAAAAAAAAATTCTCCTAATTTAATTTTATATTTACAGTTTTTTTTTATGAAAAGTCAAATACACTATTTAACTTGAAGTTTATTTTTATTTTATTTTATTTTATTTTATTTTATTTTAAGGGAATTGTCATAGTTTTACTATTTATTTTGTTCTTTTTATGTACAAATATCAAAGGATATCTATTTATTTCATTACCTTGCATATACAAGCGGAGGATTTAGTTCATCTTGTCACAATAATTCACCCACTAGAAGTCAACTTGCCCCTGACCAAACGCCCATGCTATATATATTCGCCCCAGAAACTAACGATTCTCTCGTGACCAAACAAGCCTGCACAGTCTCCGCTTCGAAATTTAACCCCAGTTAACTCCCAATGCGCGCAATACGCACCCGCTCCCATCTATAAAGCCATCATTCAGCTACCATTGATTCCTCATCCTTTTCTTTTCCTAGTACCCTTTGTCTTTATAAAAAATATCGTAGGGTTTCGCAATGGCCGCTGAGGTTGAGTATCGGTGCTTTTGTTGGTGGCCTAGCATGGGCCACAACCGACCAATCCCTTCAAGAAGCTTTTAGCCAGTACGGTGAAATCATCGATTCGAAGGTCCGTTTGCCTTCGCAGAATCGGATCTGACCCGGCCCGATCGGTTTCGGCTCTGGCGATCCATTATCTGTTTGATCTGTTTGTGTTGCTATTTGTTACTGTTCTCTGTTCTCTTTTATGTTACTGTCACTAACCACCAATCGGTACGTTCATCTTCAGTGCTTTTGGCTCGAAGATCGATCGATTTGTTCAATATTCTCTTTAATACGTGGTTCTCAAGATCTGATTAGGTTTTAAATTTCTACAGATTATCAATGATCGTGAAACTGGAAGATCTCGTGGCTTTGGATTCGTTACCTTTCAACAACGAGAAGGCAATGAGAGATGCGATTGATGGAATGAACGGTCAAGACCTCGATGGACGTAACATAACCGTCAATGAAGCTCAATCCAGAGGAAGCGGTGGTGGTGGCGGTGGCGGAGGTTACAGCCGTGGAGGTGGCGGCGGCGGATACGGAGCTCGCCGTGAAGGTGGAGGTGGCGGTTATAGCCGCGGTGGAGGCGGTGGTTACGGAGGCGGTGGAGGTGGTTACGGAGGCGGTGGCGGTGGATACGGAGGCGGTGGACGTGACCGTGGGTACGGTGATGGTGGATCCAGGTACTCTTCCAGGGGTGGATCTGAAGGTGGCAGCTGGAGGGATTAGGTTTTAGGTGATTTGTGTTAGTTATGTTTGTGATTTTTAATGGCGTAGTATTAAGTCATGGGACGTCTCGATTGGTTAAGGGGCCGTCCTTCATGGTTTGATTATCTGGTTGTTGCTTTTTTGACCGATGGTTACCTTATCTTGTTCTCCCTGTTAAAAAAATTGGAATGAAGTATAGATCTTCGTTTGACAGAGTGTTTTTTTCTCATCTGCTTTACCTGCCTCCTTTTCCGTTTTTATACAAGCAGAAAGTCACAGGATCGAATAAAATGTTCAATCTAAAAGTTTTAGCGAATTATATTTTTTATACTTGGCAAATGCTTATTGAAAAATACATTGCATCTCCTGGTACGGAGAAAATAGTTTTTTAAACCAGACGTTTTCATAAATAAAAGCATGCGGGCCGATTTCTTTGTGGTCAAGTCATAAAACCTAAATTATAGAAAAAGATATGTCGTCAATATACTTGTTTTATCCTCTTATTATTTTAGAAATAAATGTTTTACCAGATTGTCTATCTCCTTGCTATGTGAAAGAAATCTTGCTTATAGTAAATGAAACGATACTAGTTTACTAAGTAATTTTCCAAAGACATTACTATTCCAACAAGAATAAAAATGTATCAAATTTATTTCTAGTCTTAAAATTACTATTAAGACCTTAATTTATTTTCATTTATTATAAGGAATAGTGGTTAGGGTTTTTAAAAGTATTTTTTATTTAAAAATATATTAAAAATAATGTTATTTTTTGATAATAATTTATAAATATTAGTTTTTTATAAAAATATTTTTAAAATTCTTTTAAAAACACTTATAATTAAATAGGCCTAAATACCAAGTCAGAATTCATTTTTGTTTTATCGGTTTAGATCTAGTTTTTTATGCAACACCAGACCTCTAAACAACCACCGTTAAACTCTCTCATCTCATGGAACTCATGGACACTAAGAAAATTCATTTTGGTGGTTGAAGATGGATTTAACAATGATTTCTCTCTCATCACAAGAATCCATCAACCCTTTTCTCTTCTCTTTTTAACCGAAGATTAAAAAATAACACAAATAAACTTGTGTATCAAAACTGATTTTTTAAAATTTAAGGGACCTAAATTGTTTATATTGCATTATTTTTAAGGATAGAGGATATATGCGTATGTTTCATGCAATCTGTAGCATGTTTCACTCCCTTTTATTTTTGTTTTCTTCTTCTTTCAATTTCATCATTACTAGAATTTAGATGCAATTGGATTTCAATTAATATTAAATTGCACAAAACAAAACTTTAAAGACCAAAATGAATTATTAATAAATGCACAATATGTCCACAATGTATAATTATTGTGTGAACAATGAAGGTTTTTTTTTTTTTTTTTTGTATAAACCACGCGGTGTCCTAGACATTGGTCCAGACTAATTCACGTTCGCACCGGGTTAACAGTAAACACCCCATGTCTTTTAGGTTCTTACGAGCCGATTTGCCCGCTTCGCTGGACTTTTTTATCTATATAGAAAATTGATTGATTTTATAAATGTTACATTTTGTTATTTTAATATTTAATTAGTATAATTGTAATTGATCAAATCTGTTAAAATGGTTTTTTTCAACCAAAATGTGATTGAATATTGCTATTGCTAAAAAACTTTTGATAAAATTTGTTAGAAAATTTGCTAAGAAGGTGAAATGATTTATTAAAAATTTGTTGTCACGGATACTCTGGTAAAAAAAAAAGAAGATACGCGGTTAAAAAAGAACAACTGACTTGGACACTAAAAAATAAAAAATACATGTGAAAAAAAGGTCACCGTTTCTTAAAAGAAAAAAAAAGTCTCAAATATAAATTTAAATTCAAAGCCAAAGTTTTTTTTTTATAAGATTTATTCATCATATTATTATATTAAATATATTTAAGAATACTGATATTAATTTTTTTTGCAAGAAATCGTAGGTCATTTTTTCTCTCTTTATATATTTTTAGGCGATAATATTAAATAAATATTAAACACATATACTTAGTCTCACATACTATATAGTGTGATTGAAATGGGAAGTGCTATTTATATTATTTTTAATTGTAGATAACCTAGGTAAATTTGTAAAATAAAATAAAATATGAGTTGCATTTTTTCCCCAGTAATATTAGATCTGACACATAATAAATAAAAATATTGCAATTTTTTTAAAAAAAGAAATATAAATTTTTTGCGTGCTATAATTACTTATTTGTCGTCTAAAAAGAACAGTGTAGTCGAAACGGAAAGTGTCTCGTATATTTTTTAATTGTAGATAATCTAAGCAAATTTGTTGACCTTTTGTTTTTTTGAGTTGTATTTTTTCCCGGGTAATATTAGATCTTAAATATTAAAAATCCAATTTTTTTTTAAGAAATAAACTTGAACAAAAGAGCACAAAATTAAAAATCAAAGCCAATTTTTTATTTTATTTTATAAGATTTATTCATCATATTATTATATTAAATGTATTTAAGAATGCTGATATTAATTTTTTTCCTGCAAAAAATCCGAGGTCATTTTTTTTATCTCTTTATATATTTTTAGGCGATAATATGCAATAAATATTAAAACATATAATAATGACTTGTTTGTCGTTTAAAAGGAACAGTGTAATCGAGACAAAAGTGACTTGTATCGTTTTTTAATTGTAGATAACCTAGGTAAATTTGTCTATTTTTTTTCTTGAGTTGTCTTTTATCCCCAGTAATATTAGATACAAAATGATTATTGTTATTATTGCAAACACAATTAAAATTATCAAATTATCCCGAAAGAAAAAACACTCAAAAACATTAACAAAAGAGTAAGCAAGAAAAATATTATTATTATTATTATTATTATTATTATTATTATTATTATTGTGTTAATGATGAATAAAGAACAGAAATAAATAAAAGGAAAAAAAAATCATAATAACTTTAACAAAAAAAAATCATAATTATCAGGAAAAAAAATTCATCTAACTTGAAAATAATAACAATAAAACCAATAAAAAAATAAAAGAAAGAGCACATAAAAAAATATAATAGATGATAAAACAAAAAAAAATTATTAGCTGAAAAAATCATTTAATTTGAAAATTTTAAAAAATATATGTTCTATGTTGCGGGCTGAGTAAATAATTTTTATAGGATTTGCTGGATCCAAATAAAAATATAATATTTATTTATGCAAAATTTAATATAATAAAATAGCTCAACACCCCCTAGTATAACAATAGCAAAATCAAAGTTTGAAAATCTAAAATTATCATTGCTCTTACTATTAAAATAATTAAAATTATTTATGTGAAATTTAATATAATAAAATAGCTCAACACCCCCTAGTATAACAATAGCAAAATCAAAGTTTGAAAATCTAAAATTATCATTGTTCTTACTATTAAAATAATAAAAATTATCAAATTATCAAATTATAATTATTATTATTAATCTTATGATAATAACAATTATCATTGCTTTATGAGAGGGCATAAAGCTTTTTACAGTTGCTTTCCAAATAAAAACAAATGTATTTCAGAAAAAAAAAACTTTCTTTCGTTTCATTTGTTACTGTGAATTCAATTCAATATTGAATACAGAACTTCAATCAAGAAAAAGAACGCATAAAGCTTTTTACAGTTGCTTTCCAAATAAAAAAAAAACGTATTTCAGGAAAAAAAAACCCAACCAAAATCAAATTTGTTGGCTGTGGGGTTCGAACCCCTCCGCGCTGCATTTTCCAGCGCGCAGCGAGCCGCTCGGCCACAGGCGTTCCTTTGTCATTTCCACCATAGAAATTATAAAAAGCATCTCTGCGTAAAAAAAAAAAAACAGGTGCATATACGCGCGCGAAGCAAGGGCTGAAAATGGCTAGTCCACAGTGCACATGAGTGTGCGTGCACAGTGGCTGGCTGACCTCTTTTAGCTCTTTTACTAATAAATTCTTACATTGAAATTCCATAATCCAAACTAAAACCAGAAATTAAAAGAATTGTGACCGAAATGGAACTCAAATACGTAATTTATTTGCATGGAAGGATAAAATTGAAAGAAATCAAACTTTAACACCGAAATTATTAAGGATTTATGATAAATTTGTCTGGAAGGATAAAATTGACTTAAATCAAAACTTTGATATAAAAAATATTAAGGATTTCAGGTCAAAATGCAAAATTAAAAGCACAGGGACCGAACTGAATGTACATTATCTAATTACTTTGAATTAAAGGATGAAATTGAAACAAATCAAAACTTATATAATTGTAATAAAAAACAAATAAATATATATAAGTCAAAAAAGAAAAAAAATATAACCAGAAAAAAAATATTTCATGGGAAAATATGAAAAAAAATTTAGGAAAAAAGTAATAAGAAAAAAAAGAGCAAGAAACGAATAAAATGAAAAAAAAAGAAAAGAAAAATGTAACTCAGAAGTAAAAAAAAAGAAAAAAAAATAGAAATAGAAATGAAAAATGTAACCCGGAAGTAAAAAACAAAAAGCAAAAAAGCCAAAAAAAAATCAAACTTTAATACCGAAATTATTAAGGATTTATGATAAATTTGTCTGGAAGGATAAATTGACTTAAATCAAAACTTTGATATAAAAAATAACAAGGATTTCAAGTCAAAACACAAAATTAAAAGCATAGGGACCGAACTGAATTTGCATTATCTAATTACTTTGAATTAAAAGACAAAATTGAAACAAATCAAAACTTATATAATTGTAATAAATAACAAATAAATATATATAAGTTGAAAAAGAAAAAAAATATAACCAGAAAAAAATATTTCATGGGAAAATATGACAAAAATAATTATAAAAAACATAATTAAAAAAAAAGGCAAGAAAGAAAAAAGAAATTAGGAAAAAAGTAATAAGAAAAAAAAAGCAAGAAACGAATAAAATGAAAAAAAGAAAAGAAAAATGTAACCCGGAAGAAGAAGAAAAAAGCAAAAACAAAAAAAAGAAATAGAAATGAAAAATGTAACCCGGAAGTAAAAAACAAAAAAGCAAAAAAAAACAAACAAAGAGCACATACACGCGCGACGCAGGGAGACAAATATCCAGTGAATAGTGATTTTACTCTTGGTGAACAGTTGGAGCCCGAGCTGTTTTAGCTATAAGATAACTAGATCATTGACCCGCACAACATTGTGGGCCATATTAATTTTTTCTTAAATGTAAAAAAAGTTCAGGTATTGGTAATTTTTTTTCTAATGGAAAACAATTCAATGTAACACAAATGACTTTGCTGGTCCAAAAACAACTCATACAATATGTAAAAATATAGTTTGAGTAAAACAAAATTTAAGACTTGTTTTTTAATATCATAATAACAATATATTTGATTGAATTGAGTCAACCCGAGTTAACACTTGAAATCCGTGATCTCAGTTATAAGAGTGTGATAACCCTATAGAAAAAAAATCAAAATAAATTATTAATTCTTATTTCTATTCAATTCAATGTTGAATGTTAAAATTGAAAGAAAAATATCAATTTTAAAAGGACTTAAAAAGGCGAACTGAGTAAACTTGTCAAATTCGTGACCCGAGTTATAAGACTAAAATAACCTCATGAAAAAAAATCAAAACAAATTATAAATCTCAATCTAAAATAAGCTCTATTTTGAAGAATGAAATTAGAAAAATAATATAAAAAACAACTTGAGTTAATTCGTCAAACCTATTACACATGTTATCAAATTGAGATAACTACATAAAAAGAAATATTTTTTTTTTAAATCTGGGTTAACCTACTAAATCTAAAACTTTAGCCATGAGACTAAGATAAGGTCATAAATAACAAGTCAAAACAAATTATAAAACTCGATTCCCAATCTTCCTAGTAGACTCAATGGTGAACAATGAAACTTGTAAAATTTGTAATTAAAAAAACCACACAAAAAGCGAGTCAACTCAACCCCAATTAATTTGTTAAGTAGTATTCTTGAGTCATGAAACTGAAATAACCTAATAAAAAGCAAAATAAATAAATTATAAAGCCTAATTTGTAATAAAAATAATTTTAAATAATTAATTTAGAAAACAAAAAAAACTCATTAGTTTCTAATAAAAAAATATATTATGTGATGAATTTAGAAAAAAAAACTGATATAACTAGCCCTACTTATATTCTAGTGACCTCTGGTCACCATAAAAACAAGCTGATCTATTTTTTTTAACCTATTTCAACCATATTTCGACTTAGAAAAACTAATCTTTTTTAAAAAAAAATCTATATTCAACCATATTTGACCTAGAAAAACAGGAAAACACCATAGACACATTGTAAAACTTATTCATAGGCTCTAATAATCTAAAGATTGGCTCTAAAATCCTAGTGAACCCGAAACCAAGATTCTTTTTATGTTGAGATTTATATTTTGTAGACAAGTTTAAGAGGAGAAAAAACATATTGGATAAACCTTTCTTCGGTAAAATGAACCTATTGACACTAAAATCATCTATTTTTATGACCATCATTGGTCTCAACATAAATCTTTTCTCTCCACCGCTAAAATTCAATCGCTTTCTCTCTTATCTTTTAGAAAGGGTTCAAAATATACAGAAAACAAAGTCTGGGCCAAAATTGAAATTTCATCAATTATCATAGACTAAAAATATATAATTTAAAAAATTAGAGGACTAAAATTTACATTTAGCTCAAGTGTAGAAAAACAATTTTTTGTTGTTGTGTTTTTTTTAATCCCATATGAATCCTGTATTTTCTTAATAAATATATTTTAATTAGACATCAATTTAAGTTTATAAGAGTGTAATTATAAAAAAGGAACTATTTATCTATAGTTGAAAAATGGGGGTGGGGAACAATATTTTTCGGGGCTTTTTAAGTTTTTCTTATTAATCTTTCCGGTGGAGCCAGACTGATCTCGCTCTCATGTCCTTGTAACTTGTAACAACTGGCTTTCGAACTTCGGCAAAGCTTCTTGACCGTGGATGGTGAGCGGAGCGTGACAGAGAGGTGGGGCTGGTGAAAGGATCTGGAGTAAGAGTTTGGTAATTCTTTCAAAAAGTATTTTTTTTAAAAAATGATTTTTTTTTGAATGATTTTTTTTTTATTTTTTTTAAATAATTTTGATAAGATGATATTAAAAATCTAAAAAATAAAGAAACGGGAAGAAATGCTTTCGGGGGATGGGGCAGATTTGGGTGGGCTTAGGCCCAACTAAATGAAGTCGGTGGCTCGAAGAAGTGCCCATTTCAATGTAATACACCCCGAGAAGGAAGTATTGAGAGTTTGAAGCTTCAAAGTGAGCCTTTTTTTCTTTTCTGTGAATCGGGCTAAGGCCCTTCAGTTTAGTGAAAAATCATTCTCGTTCAAAGGAAGAAATGCAGCCCAAGAAAACCCAGACCCAATAGCAAGTAGTCTTACTGCAATCCGGAACATAGTGGGCCCTTCTGCAGGATTTGAAAATTACTTTCGAAAATCATTTTCTTCCACTTCCCTTTTCGTTCTTGAGAGTTTTTATAGAGAAACACTGATATCATCGACGTTTATCAGTTTCTGAACAGCAGCACAGATTTTGTGATCCACGCTTTGATTTCTCTTATTCGTGGGGGGGAAACCTTTTGGCAATTTAGCTCACAAAACCAGATATGAAGATTGTTAAATTTGTGGTTGCATTTCTCACTCTAAGCTCGAATCTATGATCGCATTGCTCACCAAACTCGGCAATTATTAGTTAAATAGCATGCAATTATAACTTCAGAATACCCTCCTCTAATGAATATTATAATGGAACCCGAGAGGCAGCAAAGTTTGAAATGACAGTGAGCTTGGTGGAAACATTTCGAAATCTGGTAACTCTCCTATGGCAAGCAAGACGAGTTAGATTCTTCACCGTCCAATTCCAGTGGCGGAGGGGAAGGTAGCCTTTTTCCTGCAATTAAGAAAATCTGATATCCTGATGAACATTAATCCGACTCATAAAGTGCATCGCTTGTGGCAGATCATGATCACAGAAAGGTTGCTTGAGACATCAGCATTGACTAGTTTCTGCACTTTTGCGAGAATGGAAACAAAAGATCATCATGAGGGATAGAAGAATCCATGCCCCACCATATCTTGGTCTTTTCTAAATGAATCCTCTGATCACTACAGAATCAGCGTACGGATATTAGCTTAGCATTTAGAAATGATAGGAATAATAAATAAACAAAAGAGTTTCGTCATGACTCCACGACGTCCAGGCTCTCTAGTCAAAATTAGGGATGCAAATGGTAAGTGGACGTTGGATTTCTTCATATTTATTATTTATCATGTAAGAAACTTGAGTATTTATAAAATATTTACTGGGTTTTGGATGTTTTATTAGTATATGTTATTTTTTATTAATCAATATATATATATATATATATATATATATATATATATATATATTTATCTGTATTGATTAATAAAAAATAACATATATATATATATTATGTTAAATGTATACATCATATTGTATTTTTTAAAATATTAAATATATATTTGTTCAAGTGGATTTCAGGTTTGATAATATCCCTATTCTAAAGAGATTCTATTTATTTTGATTGGTCGAGTTGGCATCTATCAAGTTCAAATAGTTGATTGTTTATATATATAAAAAGAGTTTTTTTTTTGTCTGTATTTTTATTTATTTAAATTTATAGCAGTAGCATGGTCCATGCCTATAAATACATTAACATCATATCCTACCCAGCTTGTAGAAACCACAGATGTATTATCAATTCAGAAAGCTTCTCTCTGTATATGGCTTGACCCTGCTTACAACTAGAATCACATACACAAGACAAATGCTTATCATCATTGAGTGTAGGGCTGTGCAAACCTCATTCACACAATAAACCCCACATGCTCTTCCCTCCAACAACCGATTACAATTACATTTTCTCTCGATTCAAAGATTCCGAGAGAAAAAAAAGCAAAAAAAAGAGTACTTTTACGGCCACCTTGGACCAGCCAGGCAGGCTAGGTGGACTCTTTTCTTCCCCATAAAGTTTTGGATTCCTGGTTCTGTCGGCTCTCGACGATAAACGGCCAAAAGAAACCCAACTTGAAGAACTCAACAACACACAATAATATGTAATATTTAGCTGCCTGAAATTTACTTAAATACTTGTTAGCAAAGTGCAAAGTCTTGATCATGACGCTTCTCCAACTTGGAGGGAAGGACCACCGGCTGAGGAAAGAACTAGTCTTGGTAGCGGGGAGGAATCCAGAGAAACTAGTCCACTTGGGATGGAATTGATGATGTGGATCTCAAATACCAGCTAGATGGTGTTTGTGTCTTTAATTACTTTTTCTTCATACAGATTCCCGATAGAGTTGCTCAAGTTATTTTCAACTAATCATCACCGTCAGCCCCACTAGTTTGTGGCCAGAATCCTACGATCATGACTCCTTCAAATTGACGTTGTGGCCTTCCTAGTTTATTTCCATCACCTCCAAAGATTTCATTTAGTAGTTCTGTCCATTCTAACTTCACTTCTTTTTTTTTCTAGACTTAATTAAGCTAAGATTTTGTTAGTCCTATTAGTTTGAGGATATGATACCAAGAGAACCTATGATAAATATAAAACTCCTGGTAATGTTTTCTCATCTTATATTTTTTAGATTATGTCTTAATATCAACTATTAAGACCTTAAGAAACCTAAATCAATAAATGATATTTTTCTAGAAGAATAAAATTACTTTATTGATTTTAATATTTGTTAAACCTTTTGTTTTTACCTATTTTGTGAAATAATGGATAGTTACAAGGAAAAACTATCTTTTTCTCATGATCTTAGGGATAGAGTAAGATTTCCATCCCATATTGGAAATAAAACCAATAGGAGATTATGATGATTTTTTTTATATAGATGGTTGAAGAGAGAATAAGGCGAATGTCTAATACTGGTCATATTTCTTCACCAAGTCTATGACATCATGAAGTATGGTTGGCCACTAAAAATCAACTCTTGTAACTTGAGTAGTAAGAGCTCTAGATCTTATATGAAAAATATATATGGCTTTATGTATCTCTCTCAAAACATAAATGTCAAGCATTTTAAAAATGGAGGTGAGGTAGATCTTTAATATAAAATGTTATTGATAATGCAATACCTCGTTGCTTAACAAGTCAAACAAATAACTTTATTTTTATTTAAGGGAAGTTCTTTAGAAAATAGGTAATGCATGATTGAGGTTCTTCAATCTTTCTCAATGTTTATGGGAATAACCACAAGCTTTTCTTCACCCATATTTGTTATCTCTAAAACTTCAATCCATACATCCATGAAAAGATCCATAGGATTGAAGTTTGCTAACTAGGACATGAGACTTATTCGGTGATTATTTTCCCTTGGAATATAAGTGATTGAAATGTTTTAGCCTTTAACTTGCTTGAAGAAATAAGGTTGGGACTTCTAAAAATGTTATTGTATGATTCATTCTCTAATCTCATATATTCTTTGTCATGGATTGACCAATAACTAAAAGTCGGTATAAACTTGAAACATGTATACTTTCAAGACCTATACAAGGTGTAATCCTGTTAAAAGAGCTTTATACTCTAACATATTATTCATGGGAACTCAAAATAGAATTCACATTTAAATACTTATTTTTTAGGATTTATAATTATTATCCCAAATTTAATTCTATTAATATTATTAGATCCATCAACATACAAATCCTAAGTGAAAATTATCAAAAATTGTTTTACTAGAGCCTTTTGTCTAGTAAGGAAAGTTATTATTAAAGGTAGAGACATAGATATATCTGTAAGACCTTTAAAAGAGCATCTAACAATGAAATTTGATAAATCTTGATCCTATATAGCTTACCTAGGTTTATACTTAAGTACAAGCTCAATTAAATGACCCATGTTACTAAGCATTCAAATATCTCCGGCTCATAAATGATCTATTGTAGAGGCTAGTTCATTAATACTATAACTTGTTGATCCTGGAAGTATGACTTCAATTTGTTAGAGGCGCTCACCAAAGTAAATGCCATGTTTTACACTTTTAAACATCTTGTTTTAGCATTATGGATGATTCATATGGAATAATAATCCGAGCATTGTATTCCCTTTTCTTTTCTTACTAGAACTATACTATCTATCGAGTCCACCACTCCCAGGCAAAGAAAAAGGCTTTCATTTTCCTTTTATTAAGATAATATCTTAGGAGATGAAATGTGAGTTTTGAGCTTCTCAGAATCCTTTTGATGATCCAGAGTCTATTCAAAGTTGGAAATGCTCCTCAAAGTATTGAAGAATGGTAGAGTATGCTTCCTCAAACGAGTTATGAACCGATTGAGGGAAACCAATCTCCTTATGAGGTGTTGAACCTATTTTATTGATTGAGAAAGAGTCATGTCTAGAATGATTTGATTTTTTTGGGTTAGGATTAATTCCTTTGCTACTTTCTAAAAAACCTAAAATCTTTTCTTTTTTGACGGAAAAGATACACTTGGAATGATTAAACATCATTTGATGGTGGTTACACAAAAAAACTTTTTATAGGTTCAAGAGATATTGTTTAAAGGTCATGATCTTCACCAACATGTCATTAATATATCCCATCATAATCTTCCCAAGTTGGTTTTTGAAGAATTTATTTACCATCTACTAATAAGTGGCCTTGATATTTTTAATCTTGAAGGGCATAATCTTGTAATAAAATATTCACTCTTTAGTTATGAAAGTTATTTTTTCCTCTTTATCTAGGTGCGTGTGGATTTGATGATGTCTATAATTGACACCCAAAGAGCTTATATACTAATAATTTATGAAGGATTTAACCAATCAATCAATCAAACAATCGTAGAGGAGGATAGTTATCTTTTGGGTAAACTTTATTCAAGTTTATAAAGTCCACATACAACCACCATTTGTTGTTTTTTTTGGACCATTATTACATTTTCTTGCCAGACATGACACCTTACTTCCCTAATTAATCCAATAATCAAGATCTTATCCACCTTATATATCATCTCTTTATATTTTCCCCCTTAAAATCCTTTTTTCTTGGCTGACTGGTTATGCAATTGAGTTTACCTTCAACTAATAAGTGACTATTTCAAGATTGATTCATACCATGTTAGAAGTTCCCATTATAAAATTGGATCTTTTACTATGGAGAAGCTCCATCAGTAACTACTACTATGTTAGTGTCACAATGGAACCTAACTTGTGATTGTTTATAAATGTGTCTCCCTTCAACAAATCTTTATAGTCATTAAAATGGTTTATGCTTATAATATCATTCTAGGTATACCTATCAAATCAATATTTTCATCAACACTATGTACTTGGTACCGAAGTTTCTAATTTAAATAGAAGTGGTCATAATTCAAAGGAATCAAGTGAATTCAAGATAATGTTCCTCTACCTATGTAAAGGATATATATGCCTTAACATTATACTAACAAAGGTTTTTAAAAGAAATGGTTCTTATTCAGAGATACATCCCTTGAATATTTAGCAATATTAGGAAGAATGCCATAACAACTAGGATTATAACACATCTGAACTTTCTATCTCGATGAGAAAAGCTTTTACTGAAACCATTTTTGAGAGGAATATCCCTTTTTGTGTACTTCATTAAAAATTATATTGACTATACTATCATCATCCAGTAACACTTGATAGACTTGATAGATTGAAAATATTGTAGAGATTACAAGGGAATCCTCACATAAAAGGTTACTCCCTATCTATCTTCTAGGGTGGAGATGATTGATTTGTTCCATTATATAAACCCCCAATCAAATTTTTTATGGTGGTAATAACAATATATTAATTTAAACCCGATGAAAAAATAAATCAATGTAAAATTAAAACTGTATGGCTACCTAGTTTATGATATAGAGTTGGCTACTATATTGTTTGTCTTGCATGTTTTAAGGTATTATTTGTATCGATACAAGGATTATACAAATTACAAGAGTTTGAAATATTTGATGCTATAAAAAGAATTAAATATGTTACAAAAAAGATGAATGGAGTTGATTAAAAATTATTATTTTGTAAGAAATTATCATTTGGGAAGAGAAAATTTCTGTTGTAAATGCTCTTAATCATAAAAATAATATAGTATTAGATGAATTAGTGGAATATGATAACAAATAATTGATGAAATTTAAAAGTATTAACATCAATTATAGGTACGACTTGAAGGATCTTTATCGGTTTAGTTGAGAGTATGATCTGTATTTTAAGGCCAATAAAAATATTTTGAATTGAATAAAGCCAGAAGCAACGTATGGTCAAAGGTTGAGAATTGTTTCTAAATCTTAAAGGATGAGATGGTAGAAATGGATATGAAATGTATTATGCTCTTAAAGTTGAAATGTTGAAAGAAGCATATAAGTCTAAGCTTGCTAAATATCTAGAAAGTACTAAGAGACTTGAAGAAATTTTATTGGTGGTCATGTATCAAAAAAAGAAATGGCTAAGTATATGAAAAAGTGTGGTGTGTGTCAACAAGTGAAAGTAGAAAATCAAAATCTAATATGAATTTTAGATTTGATTTGAATACTTGAAAGAAAGTGGGAAAATATCACTACAGATTTTGTATCATATCTATCTAGAGGATAAAAAAGACAATGATGTTATTTGAGTCATTGTGGATTGACTGACTAAACCTGTGTTTTTCTTACCTATAAAAATGACACACTGAATAAATAAATTAACAATTGTATGTGAATGAAATATTGAGGTTACATGAGGTGTCAATGTTGTTTGTTTCAAACTAAGACCCCATATTTACTTCTCATTTATGATCAAACATTCAACATGCTTTGGGAAATATGTTGAACTTTAACAATGCTTTTCATCCTCAAATGGATAAGAAATCTAATAGAACAATTTATAATCTCGAGGGTTTGTTATAGACATTCATATTAGATTTTGAGGGAAATTAAAAGATGACCTATTCTGTTGTACAATTTACCTATAATAATAGCTAGCAAGCTACTATAAGTATGACTCCATATAAAGCTTTGTATGGTAGGAAATGTCGAACACTAGTGTGTTATGAGGAGTTGGGTGATAGAAAATTAGTTGGGATAGGCTGATACATATTGCTTTAATAAATATAAAAGATAATAAAACATAGAATAAATTTTGCCCAAGAAAAACAAATGAGTTATGAAGGTAACAAGAACGACCATTGAGTTTAATGTTGATGATAAAGTGTTTTTAAAGATTGCCTCATATAAGCATATTGTTAGGTTTGACATGAAAAAAGTCAGCTCCTAGGTACATTGAAAATTTTAAGGTTATAAAGAAGAATGAACCTATGGTATATAAATTGGATTTGCCTTTGTATTTGCCCAAGATTCATGATGTGTCTCATGTCTTTTAGTATGAAAGACTAAAATAGATCATTATTGGGTGTTGCACAAGTTCCTCTAAAGATCGAAGAGAGGTCTAATCTTGAAGGTAAAACCATTGTAAGTGTTAGATCAAATTGAAAAAAAAATTAGGAATAAAAAACTCATATGATAAAGATATCATAAAGAAACTCTCATGTTGAGGAGGAGACATGAGCATGAGAGTCATAAATGAAGAGGAAATATCTTGAGTTATTTTCTAGACCTAAGTAAAATTTTTAATTGTAAGGATAAAATTTATTAAAGGAGAGGATAATTTAAACCCTTGATTTAGAATTTTAATGTGTTCATAAGAAAATATTTAAAATTAAACCCGATGATAAAATGCATCAATATAAAATTAGAATAAAAAAACATATTTGGAATTTTTTTTATTAAATAAACTTGTAAGTGTGGTATTTTAAAAGTGGATCAAGATGAAGTATCCAGTTAAATGAAATACAAAACATATAAGCTAAACACAAAAACATTGTTGTATATAATTTAAATTGGACTATATAAATAGCTTTCTCTTAAGCCATTCAACTAGCAATTCAAGAAGGAAGAAGGACTAGTTTTTTGTTCTTCCATTTTTTCATCAAATAATGAGAGAAGAACATGAATTCAAGCTAGATTAAGATACCAAATAGATGTTTAGAGGATCTAAACTAGAAATCTAGAGACTTTCCTTGAGTTTTAGAACTTTAAAGAGAGAATTTTAAGAGTTAAAGGAAAAAAAAGAGAAGGTGAAGAAAACTTGATTTTATTTGCAATTCTATTTGATATCTTGTGCTTGCAAGGTAAGAATCACTTTCACCATGATTATTTTAGCATAAATTGAAGCTTAGTTAGGAATGAGTAGAATATGAAATATTGGGTTTCATAAGTTAGATTACTTGAAATGATGTTTTATTTTTAGAGTTATATTTTTAGATATGAAAAATTAATGGTTAATTTAAGAATTATGAGAAATTTAAAGAAAATCATGTTCCCCTTTGAAATGAGATTTCATCATAAACTTAGAAATAAGAAATGAATTGAGCCAGTTACAATTGTTATGGAATTTAGGTTAAATTTTGTTAGGACAGGTAGGAAATGGATGATTAAAAAGCTAATTTCAAAAGAAATATGGAGAGATACTCATGAACAAATTTAAGGCTAAGTACTAGTTATGAGAATAAAGGATAACTTAAAACTTGGTGACTTAATTACTGTAATAAATATGTTAGATTGCAATGAGGTATCGAAGTGTAGAAAAAAGAGAGGCCTAAGGTATCAATCATAATAGAAGAAAATGAGGATTTATAGGAGTCCTAACAAATATTTGTTCATTTATGAGTGTTCAAAAGGGTTTTGATGTATTAAAGATTAAGTGAAATAAATTTAATTAGCTTATATAACTGTGATTGGATTTCTAAGAACCTTGGATTTTTAAAAGTTGGTAAGGCATCAATAAGATAAATAAGCACAAATATATAATTTATTGGTGAAAACATACAACAAATACTGGATTGATGAAATTATGATAAAATTAAACTGACATTTGATCTGCTGTACAAACTAGTCAACTATTTAGGATTGCCAAATGATCTAGTCAATCGATTGAATGGATAAATAATCAAAATTAGTTATTGTCTAATTTGTCTGATCAACTGGTTGACTATTTATTCAACTATTAAAGACACCAATGAAATCTAGTAGTATCCGGTTGACTAATTAGTTATGCCAATATAAATTGATCAACCGTTCTAACTAATTGTGAACTTTATTATTTTTTAAAAAAATTATGCTTCTTATATGTATCCTTGATGATATAAAGATTTGAACATGTTTAAAAGTAATAGATGATATATAATGTTTCTAAAGATGAACTATATACTTCGTATATTTTCTCTTCTTATGTTCGAACCACCTTTTTCTAAGGTGACCGTTAAGATCACATTGATTTTGGATGGTGCCTTTATTGTTTAGCTAGGCTCTTTCTTGTTTGGCTTAGGAGAATACCTCTTCAAGAATTCACAAAGATAACCTTTAACTATTGATATTTCAATTTCTTTTTTAATTAAATAACATTATTTGATGTCATGTGTTTTATCTCGATGGAATAAATAATACTTCTTGGAAGTATAAGTATTGGATAATGATCTCGTGAGTGGAAATTAAACAAAGCTCTCAGCTTCAATGGTGGTGAAGACTTTTATTAGAAAAAAAATTCAATGGATTCTTGAACATTTCAAGATAGGTTGTGCATTCTATGACTGACCTTTTATAACTTTTATTGGGGTTGTTTTTCCTTTTAGAAGGGTCATCCTGCTTGGGAAACATTAATTATTGTTTAGCATTTTCCCATTAAACTTCTTTAGGTTTGCTCATATAGACTCATCATTTATCTAAGTGATCCCAAAAAAGTTTCGTGGAACTTGTTTTAATTAGGATAATTGGGTCGCACCATTATCTTGACATAAAGATCATGAAAACTTGTAATGAAACCTAGCTTTAAGTTATTATACTATGCACGTATTGACCCTCTAAAGGCTGCAAGAATGATCTTGCATATGACATAACTATCAAGGATTTTGTATGTACTACATGTGCTCTCTTAGGATAGCAAGATCATCATAGTTATTCAAGGTCATCTTGGTGGATATATAATCATTGAGTATTTGAGTTCAAAACATTTATATTTATAAGAGAGAATCTTAAATCTAATTAGAGGTATAAACATCTTCATGCTAATACTTCCATGTAGAATGTTTTCCACTCCTATATTTATAAGGTTTTGGGGAGCTTGAGGTTTTTGAATTGGAATGGCAAGACTGATAGCTGACCTCCATCCCATTATAGCTAAATAAGCATAAATAGTGTTTTAATATATGCATAAGCATCGTGATGACATGAATGCTCCTTAAAAGGACTTATGGTTATTGAGGTTAAAAGCCTTTTTTGCTTAAACTTCATTTGATAGAGAAATTGCTTACAAGCGCTGGGTTACAAGTATAAAATTGGAAAGGAGGGTGTTATAAAGCTAAGACTTGTTGAGTTGGAAAAGTCTAATTTGGCTATTAAGTTGATAAGACAACCTGGGCGAGGAGTTACACATGATTGATAAGAGCATCTTCAACACGACATGTATCAGGAGAGCCAAAGCTATATTTCTATACTTTTTGCCATTTTTTCAATTGAATCGTTTCCAACGGAACAACTATTTTGATGGGCAAACAACTATTTTGTTTTTTGATATGCTAAATATGGCTGAGCAAATGACAAAAACCATAGTACATATTACCGTTGCAATATTCCTTTTCTATGTAATTAAAACACCAAAACATACATCTTCGTTCAATTGAAACTGAAACCATCGAAGAAGAACACAATTTCTGTCAACTAGGGATTTGTAGAATTTGCAGTTTGAAGAATGAGAGCATAAACTGAACAACCAAAGGTTTTTAGTTTTGCAATTTAAGGTTAGTTTTTCCAAACCGTTTCTATTTTTTTCTTGCGTATGCTATACGAACCCAAATGGAGATGAGTGTGGGTATGTTTATGATTGGTGTTGTGGGGTTTGTTTTTGGGAAAATTGTTTGTTCTAGGGAATTGCAAGTGTTGTTTTTTTACTTTGATTTTGATTCTCTGGGTGAGTTTGAGAGGGTTTTTGTTGCTGTTTTAATGGGTTGATTCTCAAATTATTCATCTTTTGGTGATTTGGGTTTCACTGTTTGTGGTCATATATGTCATTTTGCTGTTGATATTATGATTGTTCTTGCACAAACTGAGTTTTGTGTTAGGTATCTTATTTTTATTGCTAACACTTTAGCATATGTTGTTAATCATCAATCCGACAGTAGAATTTTGGGTTTTTTAAGTCCCAAAGCTTTGTATATATGAGGTTGTTTTCCTTTTCAATTAGGGGTTGAATTCAATTCCAACATTAACCCATTTGGCCCCACTTAGTATTTTTGTTGATGTTGTTGATCTTGGAGCTATGAGAGTGGTTATGGTAAAGGACGTGATGGTGTTCTCTGTTTTCTTTTATGGTATAGGCATGGCTGTTTATGCCTTTGAATGGATTGATATGGTATTGCCAATGGATACTGAAACTTAAGACAAGAACATGTTTGGAAGAGTGTTGGGGTTATGTATGGCTTCCATTTCCTTGTTGTACGAAGGTTTTGGGGTACTTGGTTACTTTGCTTTTGGTGAAGATACCAAGAATATAATCATTACCAATCTGGGACTTGGACTACCGAGCAATCTTGTGCAGATTGGTTTGTGTATGAACCTATTCTTTACATTCCCATTAATGATGAATCTAGTTTATGAAGTGTGTGAACCTGTTCTTGTGCAGATCCCTTTTAGTGAAGATTGGTTTGTGTTGCCTGCTTTGTTTCATCTGTTGGTGTTCAAGGAAGAGTTGGGTTGGAATGGTTTGCTTTTGGATAGGGCTTTTGTGGTTTTTGGTGTCATTATTGTTGTCGCCGATACCTAGTCTTCCTTGATGGAGATATTTACATCCAAGACCTCATGAGTTACTTGGTTTTGAGCAATTATTAGAAGTTGAAAAAAATAAGCTAGTATGAGCTAGTGCAATAATTTGTTATCATATTTTGAGCTTGCTGAAGGCAATGGCTAATTCGTCTAATCCTTCTGTTTTTTTGCTCATGGATTGCTGGTACATTCCAGCAGCTGCAGGCATTTCTATGATGCACTGCTATAGCCTTCATCCCTATTGGCTTGTTAGTTGGTGCAACAGGGGTAACTGTGTGTTTAATGTTTAATATTGTGTTTAATCAAGTAATTGTGTGTTTAATATTCTAGATTTGTTTTAAAAAAAACGTGTTTTTGTTTCAATCAAATTGAAGTTATCATTATACCATATAGTTTCTAAAGCAACATCACATCTTTATTTTAAGTATTATAAATTCAATTTTTTAATTTAAATATAATTAAAAAAAATAATATTTATATTGTTGGAGGGTTTTTTCAAAAGCAATTATTTAATTATATAACTTACTCCTATTAATTATATAATTAATTGCATAATTAAATTATATACAAAATAATTGTACTATTCCAAAAATGATAAATAAAAAATGGCTTTTCTAAATGATTTTTATCATTGGAGTACACATAAATAAAAAAACTATATTTACAATATTCAAAAAGCCATTTTAGAGATTAAGCTCTTTGAAATGACTTACCATTGGAGATGCTCTAAGGTATTGAAGGTTTGGTTAGGCAAAAATATTTGTTATGGAACAAAGGTTTGTCACACGTCTTATTCCAAGGGTATCTTGATTATTTTCCATTGATGATGATTAAGGATGGCGAAAACTAGTTCAGGGAGAACAATTGATGGATTGTTTTTATTACTTTTCCATAAATTACATTAATTGATGATGTTCTAAAATACAATATGCTTATGAATTAAGTTATTTGGTTTTTGGATAATGGTTAACCACACGCTTAAAGTCATTTTTTTTCTTTGATCTCAAAACGTAAATGGTTTGTGGTAGGAAGCCCAATACCTATGAAATGATTTCTTTTAGTGGGGTTTAAAGACCCTTAAATGGTAAGGTTAATGAATTTTTAGTGAAGAATTACGATAAATGATGTAATGAGATTGAAGTTCCAGGACCAAGAATGTTTGTTCTTGTTTTTGTATAATAAATGATATCAAAATTTGAATATGAATACTTAGATCGAGGAGAGAAACAATTAACATATAACCTGGATGATTTAAAAGGTATATATAACCCTAAACTTTGTCAAGACCCAAAATAGGGCTTATAAAGATTGGTAGTCCCATACCTATTTGGTCTTGGGATGATGCCAAACTCATGACTATTTAAGATGAGTAAGTAGCTCAACCCATGAATGTTGAGTCTGACAACTCGCTACACACACACACACCATGTATCTAAACCTAAAGATATTAGGTTAGATAGCTCACCATAATTATATGTAGTTAGGCTCAACATGCAACTAGACCTAAAAGTATTGACTCTACCATCTCATTATAATCATAACTACTTGAACTCAATACATAGTTAAACACATGAATATTAGGTTTGGTAACTCATCAAAATTATATATATTTATGTTTAACATGTAGGGCATAAAAGTAAACCATACCCATATCATTTAGGTTGATAATTTACCAAGCCTGAATATGTTAAGTTATCACTCTACTTTTAATCTTTATAAACATGAAATTAGGATAAAAATAAAAAATAAAAAATATGCTGCCCCATTGAATCCTGCAAGGAAAACAATGTACTATTGTTTTAAGCTTGTTATTTTGACTACTGATGATTCTGTCGCCAGGTCCCATGAAGATTTAAAGGAATCATATGTAATGTGCCATTCATGTACTACTTATAAGTTTTTCTAATCTTATCTCTTGTTCCTTTCTAATTCCTGAGCTCTTAAGACTAAACTTTAAGTTTCCCTTCAAGATTTCAGCATACATAGACTTATAGGTTGGGACTACCCTAAACAACTTGCAGCGTAAAGCCGGCATCACACCACCAGCCTCAGAATTCTGATGCCCCCACAAAATTCAACTTTTTTATTCCAATCAGATATTTAGTTCCTTCCGAGAAATTGTGTCGTTTTCTCGATTGGTATACTCTACGATTTAGCAGATGCTCATAGACTATTGCTACAGTTTAGCTAACATAACTCAGAAACCCAAGCAGACTCATTCTATGGTCCTGACTGTCACCACGTATTATCAAGCAGACAAGTTTACAAGACAATTCAGAGTTTCTATATACACAAAAAATGGATAGAAATAGAAGGGTAATAAGATGGATAAGACTCGAAGATAAGGGTTTGCCTGCTGATTTTCAGAAAACCTCCAAATGAAGATAATATCATTGCATCATGATGCAAACTCTTTTAAGCAAAGTGAGCTAATTATTTTCTATCAATCAATCACAGTATCAAAGAACATGAAAATCTTGTAGATGTATAAGTATCTCTAATAGAATTGGCCAGTTAAAAGAACTACAATAACTTAAATCTTCTGCTAACGTTCCTAAGATGAATAACAAGAGTCAATCGCCCCACTGGGGCATGAGCTATAAAACCAATAATATCTACTCTGCAATAGGATAAAATTAAACAAGTTGGAAAATTCTGTGAACCCATCATTGTGACTCCAGCACACCATCTTGAGGTAACAACAACGCCGAGAATTCATATAATGATCATACCCTTGAAGACTGAAAGGGCTAATATCTTACATAATTGCATGAACTGATTATCAATTTTTCATGTTTTCTCGTGCCTTGTTTCCATAAACACTTCGAATATCAGTATTACTCACCCTCCGACATTATTTTCTTCTAACCATATGATGCGTCTGTTAATCATGGTTAAGATGTTTTGTTTTCACAGGTGTTGATGCTTTGGTGGATAAAACTCGACATATAAGTTTTCATTAGAGTACTACACGGTGATGAGATGTGTCAAGTAAGACCATCAACTTTTTGATGGGGAGTGATTAGAGAATGCTCATTGAACATTAATGAAAGTGGACTAGAAAAATCTGACAGCATACTTTGTTTGCTAATCAACTGTCTTAAACATTTTTGCATAAATAAACAAGCATAAATAAACATGAGTAGAGTGGAGGAACTATCTTACCTAAAAGTTTAAATTGTTAAGTAAGATTCTAAGATATAATTTATATTATTCTTTAACACACCCCTCAAGTAAAAGCCATTTGGGCTTGAAACTTGCACACAGACTCATAATACCTTGTGTTTGATTTTTATCAAATAGAATGAGGGTGACAAGATTCGAACTTGTGACCGTTTGGGTCAACAAAGTTTTAATACGATATTAAGTAATCATCTCATCTAAAAGCTTAAGCTTATAGAGAATAATATAAATCATGTTTTGACACCTCACCTAACAGCGTAAACTTTTAGGTGAGATGATTCCTTGACATGATATTAGAGTCTTATAATCTAACAGTCACGAGTTCAAATCTCACCGCCCTCATTTTTTTTGAAAAAACCAAGCATAAGATAGTGTGAGTCTGTGTAAGTTTTAAGCCTAAAATACTTTTATTTGAAGAAATATATTAGAAAATAATATAAATTATATTCTGAAACCTTATTTAATAACTTAAATTTATAGATGATATAATTTGATTCTTTAAGATGCATAATTATAAAATAGAGTCTTAAATGTGTCTGATTATGCTTGCTGTTTAAAACAACACCACAAAAGGAAAACCAACTTTATGGAGAGAGAGGGTCCCAAAAGCTATAAAAAGGCAGGTAACATATTCATCATTGTACGGGACAAGGCAGCCAGTTGTTTTGCTTGGAATGTTGTTCAGGACGGAGTACACTTATGAGATCATCTCCATAATAATGAAGCAGAATACGAGGGAATTTTTTCTGCAATTAAAAATCCTTTCTGAATTGGAAAAAAAATATGGGGTGGTGGTGCACGTGAAAGGTAAAACTGTAAGGTCTTGTTGTGTCTTTAGATTGGACCACCTAACTCAGAGCCGTAGAGAATAAAACAGGGAAAGAGTAATAATCTGCATAAAATCTCAACAGGTGCAGAATCCTACCAGGGATTTCTACTTGGTTTGGTTGCTCTCTTTTGGAATTTATCTTTTAAGGCTCCAACTCCATATAATTTCTAGTCCAAATAAACCTATGTTTCGAGTCGTGAAACTATAATCTTGGTTGGTATTATAGAATAATATAAATCATATTATGGAGCCTCACTTATAAATTAAGGAACCATCTCACCTAAAAGCTTAAGCATAAAGAACCATCTCACCTAAAAGCTTAAGCTTATAAGTGAGGCTCCATAATATGATTTATTTTATTCTTTAACACCCCCTCTCAAGTAAAAACCCTTTGAGTTTGAAACTTGCACAGACCCATATCACCTTGTGCTTAGTTTTTATCAAATAGAATGAAGGTGGTGAGATTCAAACTCGTGACCGTTGGGTCAACAAAGCTCTGATACATGTTAAGAAACAATCTCACCTAAAAGCCATCTCATCTAAAAACTTAAGCTCTTTAGATGAGATGGTTTCTTAACAGTTGACAATAACTCCATATTTTGTGGCGCTATCCGCTGTGGTATCCCAACGTATAGCTCTCTAGAGATTAATGCAACGGGATGGCTTTAGATAGGTGGAGTTCATTTTTGTAGCACTATCCGCTGAGATATTCCGACCTTTACCTCGCCTGAAATAATTGGAATGCTATACCATACGGTATACTATAAGAATGATAGTTTAATTATAATATTTTTAAACATAATATATAAGATATAAATATTAATTAATTAACTTGAAACCAATCTAAACATAATCTAAAATATATATCTATATTATAATTATGTGGAGTATTATTGGGTGATGTATTATACCATAAATTCGAGATAGCCTATCGATACTCATTTTATGTATAAAAAACCAAACATTTTATAATTACCCTTTGGTTCTAAACACAAGAAAGTTCCTAGTGAACTTAACCACGTGAGTTTTGATGGAACTAAGTTTATTTGCAAAATATGAGAGGATTAGCTCTACTTGTTTCGGTAATTACTTGCACGAGTTTTATTATAGTATATGAATTGACGATGGCTAGAATTTAATTAGATGTTATATTTTCTATCATATGATGTTTATTGTAAAGATAGACAAGGACTTGATAGCGTTGTTGATTAATCATTGAAGATACTGATTCTCCTACATTGTTTCAATATTTTGTGGTTCCGAAGGAGACAAATCATTAAAAATTCGACTGCATTTGCTAGATTTCTTCGCAGCCAGCCCTACCCCACCTCATCACCCCCTTCACCTCCGCCTATAAAGAGCAGGTATCGCCACCTCTATTGCACACATCCTCCTCCTCTTTCTTTTTTAAACTCCATCTAATTAATCACCCTTTTCACCATCATCTTCTTCCCTCGCAGCAAGCCCTCTCCATAACCAAACACCAAAACATCATTCAAACAAATGGCATCAAGCTCCGTCTCCTCCCGCGGTTCGGGCTCGTGGACTGCCCAGCAGAACAAAGCCTTTGAAAGGGCTTTGGCTGTTTACGACCAGGACACACCCGACCGTTGGTATAATGTAGCCAGGGCAGTGGGTGGAAAAACTGCAGAAGAAGTGAAAAGGCATTATGAACTTCTTGTGGAGGATGTCAAGCATATTGAGTCAGGCCGAGTTCCCTTCCCTAATTACAGGACTACTGGGGCAAATGGCCACTCAAAAACTGGTGAGGAAAAGACGTATATATATAGCAGTTTAATCTTAAAACCAAAGATAAAATCACAATCACAAATGCATATTTAGCTACTCATGTCATGCCACGGTTGAGGTATATGAATCTAATTATGAAGTGATACGCTGTCGTGGAGTCCCTACTGCTGTCTAACTCTCTAGCTTTACCTGGATTCTCTAACTCTCTTCTAGTGCTTTACACTTTTAGAAGGGATTGCTCAACACTATTATTCTTTTTAGAGTAGTTTTTCTTCCTTTCTGAGAGCCAAAACCACCTATACATACACATATATTGACTTTAAAATGTCAAAAACTGTGCATCTACTATCCAAACCAAAATCACGGTTCCATCCACAGGAATAATAGTTCGTGGAGACTGACTTTAAATGGCTCAAATTACATGCAGAAAGTATATTCCTACCAGAAAAGTATAAGATCTTGTAGGAAATTATTGCAAATTAACTCTAAAATTATAATTTTTTGAGACCCCACGAGCACTTTTCACGTGGCTTCAATGGAGTGATTTTGACAACTAGATTATGAATTTAACAATCAAATATATACCTTTAAAACTTTAAAAGCTTACCCATATACTAGTTAGAATTCTCCATCACAAAAAGGCTGAATGTGCTGATCTTTTTGTTTTGACATGCAGGATGAGAAAAACATGAAGCTCCAGTGAGCTAGCTCTCCGAACTTCATGTTTCAGCAGCAATATAGGTTCACTGCTTCCTGTTCTTCGTATTATTAGGGCTCCCCTCATGAGCTAGCTAGCTGTCATCTATTTTAAAGTATTATTATGTGCTGCTAATATAAGCATCTAATAAATGTATCAGGGAAATTATCTTGAATCTTTCGATGATTCTTATCCGTCTCTCATCATGTTCCTAATTGTCTAAGGAATGAAATATATTATTATTTTATGTTTTCTAACCTTTATGAACAGTGCTTGCCTTTAGTCTTTCCGGTAGCATAGTTATGCCACATGAAGTTTATAATATACGGACGAAAAATATGTTGAGATCTAAACTATACACAGTATACAATGGTCCTACCTCCTGTTTTTGAATAATTGGAGGACAAAATATAAACCAACCAATAAATTAAAGATAATATATATATAAATATAAATATATAATATTCTCTAATTCTTTGTAATTAAACAACTTCATTTCTTTCAAAAACTGAAATTAGAGATTGAAAGGAGCAGTAAAAGAAAAAAAAAGATTAATGCTAACTTTGTCGTATATGCTTTGAGCTTGAGATTACTATCCAAACAATCTCATATAAATTGATGAAAGAGTCCTGCAGTGATCCCATAAACACAACCTTATACTCGGCATGGCATGTTCCTTTAGGGTTATGTAGCTAGACAGGGCATCCGATGTTGGCTCATATACTTAATCAAATAAAGAACAGCAAGAAATATCATAAGTTGCTCTGAAGAATCTCATGTACCCTTCTCACCGACAAGTTATTTTAAGGTAACAACTTTATTGGTTCATTAAACTCTAGATCTTTCTAGTTATCATGAATTATTAAGCATTGAGAAAGGTTGTTAATTAATCACGAGTTTATATAATTTTAAGAGTAAATATATTTCTCTTGCAAAATCATGTAAAATTATGGTTTTATTATAAATTTATAATAATTTTAAACTTTTCAATTTTTCATCTTTCATCTTATATAATCTTGTGTTTACTCTCTAATGCACGAGCCCCACGAGCACTTGTATCCATGAATTTGTTTTTCATTCAATATTGCAAGGAAGAAAAACACATGAGTTTTACTTAAACTCTTCCTAACAAATAAAAAAATTATTTATTATGAGACATGACTTTGATAATTCTTATTCTACAAGGATATTTTATGGACAAGGGTGACAAACCATACTCTAAAGTCCGATTCATCATATTTACGCTTAAATGCCACAATATTTTAAACAAGTTTATAAAAAAGTACTACTTTGAATTGTTTGATTTATATATATATATATAAAAGGGAACCATGTGCTCATTATACGCCGCACTTACTGCTTTAAAGTTACATGATGCCAAACAAGTTGTAGATATTTACTACTTAAAGAAATGATTATATAACAAGTCTCGAGAACGATTTGCCATATATTCAGGCCTACGTTAAGACTTTAGAAGGTTACTGCTAGGATAGTTTCCAACCTAAGAACGATTTGCAGATACAGTTTATTAGAAAAATATTTTTGAAAAAATTGAAATTTTTTATTTTTATTTTTTATTAAATATTTTGATATTTTTAAATAATTTTTAAAAAATAAATAAAAAATATTATTTGTAATATATGTTTTGAATAAAAAAACTTTAAAAAATATATTCCAATACAGTAACTCTAAAACTCAGCAGGCAGCAAGTCCCATCCCCAAAATTTCAAGTTACTTGCCTGCCCACTCGCAGAAAGCAAAAAGAAAATGAAAATAGCATTAAGTTACTCTGTTTCCAATTCGTAACGAAACTAAAATCCATCAAACTTTTACTGCCCATAAATTCAGACTGTTGTGGATTTTCTACTTTTAGTTTGGAGAGTAATTCAATCTTTTTATTGGAATATTATAGGGATGTAATGGTCAACTCATACTTTTATTGCATAATAAGATTACTATTTTTTTTGTTGAAAAAGGAATAACTAGATCACTCCTAAAATCAAATTTCCAAAGTCATTTCCTATGAGTTTTATTATTATTATTATTATTAAGATGGGTTAGGAACAATCAATTTTTATTTTTTTATTCTTAAGAATTATTAAAAAACAACTGTGGGGTGCCTCTGCGGTTTTTTAGAAGCACGCAAGCCAATTTCAAGTGAAGGAATACCAACTTCACAATAGCATTTGAAGCATAATGCACCAACTTTCATGTTGGATGACGCGTGTGGAGGTTAAAAAATTAGGTTTGTCCTTTTAATTTTTGATATTTTAAGTCTGTCCTTAATGTTTTGATTTTGTACTTTGATTCTTAGTCTTTTTATCAAATTTATTTTGTTTCCAATTTCATCCATGAATATAATATCTTATTTTTAATTCTTTTTTTTTAAAAAAAATTGATCCTCCTTATCTTGATTTTTTTTTATAATCTATTGTGAATTTGATTTGTTTTCAATTCCATTCATGGATATAATATCTTATTTTTATTTATTTTTAAATTTGATCCCCATTATCTTGAATTTTTTTTTATAATCTATTGTGAATTTAACTTTTGTTTTCAATTTTTTCCCTCAATTAAAAATTCAAAGATATTTTAGGTACGACCCTCAATGTTTTGATTTCTAATTTTGATTCTTGGTTCTTTTATCAAATTTTAACTTGTTATTAGTTTCATCCTTAGATCTATAATCTTGATATTTTTTTATTTTGGATTCTTTTTTATTTAAATAGGTTTTTTCAATTTTTCTCTTTAATTCAAAATATGAGGTTGTCTTCTCGTTTTGTTTTTCCAAATAAAGTCCTTATTCTCTTAATTATTTTTTAATCTTTTGTATAATTGACTTTTTTATCATTTAATATTTGCTTTATCTAGACCTGATCACTATGTTTTTTCCCTTTTTTTTATACCTGACTTAAGAGTCGACTCGGGAAAAGTACTAAGTCATAAGTCAAGTGATTTGACCCGAGTTAGCCCAATTCAACCATATCTATTTATTTTATAAAGAGTAAAAATGATATCATTTTGAAAGAAAAAATAGTCAACAAGTTTTGACTAGATTTGCCCCTCGTTAACTAGGTCATAAGTCAACCTAATTTTTTTACTATTTCAAATTGGATAATTTTTTCTTTAGTTTCTTTTGAAACCCGACTAATACCCCATGTGACTTGGGTCATGGGTTAACCAGCTCAAGTCAAGTTTCAAAATAATCGAGTTAACTGGGCTATTAGTCAATCTAGATTTTTGACTGTTTCATACTTTTTACCCTAATTTGTTTTGAAACTCGATCCTGTCTATGCTCGGGTCACCAGTCAACCTGTCCAGGCAAGTCAAGTTTAAAATATGATTTTTCAAATGAGATGCTTCTGGTTTAGTCACTAGCTACGGTCATGAGTTTGATATGGCACATGTAGATATTATTTGTTTTTTTCCTGATTATATCCTTCAAAGTTATTCATTTTGGAAAATAAACTTCATTATTTTCTTTAATTTACTTTCAATTATGTTGTCAGTTATCTCATGATCTAGATTAAAGATTTGACAAGGTGACTCATGTTTTTTTAGGTTATTTTTTTATCCTTCAAAATTCAATTCTTGTTAAAATTTAATTGTTTTTTTCCATGTTTACCTTCTATTCAATTATCTCATTTGTATAATTTGCTTGCGAGTTTTAGCAACATTACCTAAAGTTTGTTGGTTTTTGAAGAAAATTTATTCCTCGATTTTTTTATTCCACCCTTTTACGTGTATAGATTCATGGGGATTGACAATTTTTATTTTTAAGTTTTTTTTTATATGATGTAAAGTCATTAATTTTTTCTACTTCTTTAAACTACATTAAAAACACTTGAACATCACTTTTTATGCTATAAAAAACTCAACTTGACCCTTAACGAAAGCGCCTAAGATGATGTTTGTGATTATAGTCCAATTGCACTTTTGAGTTTTTTTAATATCATTTTTTTTAATAATGATTACAAAAATATTTAAAAAATAAATAAATTATTTTGATGTATTTCTAAGCAAAATGGTTTTTTGAAAAATAACTTCTATCACACTCTTAACTAGGCATCAAGTAACATAATGAGGTTGGTGAATTGGTCTCGCTCTCCCATATTGTTTTTTTATATTCAAATCTTAAGGAATTTGACAACATAAAAATTAAATTCTCATGTTCATGTCTATACAAGCACACACCCTAACTTTATAACAAAAAAACAAAGTTTAGGTTTGTGAATTCCTAATTATTAAACTTGGATGCATCCTGAGTCAACTCAGGATTTATTTGTCTTAGGATTTGGTCCAATTGAGTTTTGAAATAAATAAAAAGTTGATTGAGAATTATTTAGTTAGAAATCAGGGTTGACATCTAGAGATTTAGTTGATTCGGTTAAAATCCATTGATTTGTCTTTTTTTTTTAATTAAATGATGTTATTTATATAAAAAAAAATTAAATTAATTTGCCTAATCCGTTGTTTGAGTCATGTTTTGAATCCACCCCATAAAAGATTTCATATATGACCAAAGCTTGAACAATAAAAGAAATGAGAACTAATAAATTGTTGATGTATTCCAAGTTGTTTCCTTAGTTTTAGGATAATTTCCAACTGTGTTGAATAATTCCTCCTGCACTTGAGGAACAAGTCTGTCTTTTTGTTCAAAGTAATTAACCCACGATTGTCTCTTGTAAAATCATGGTTCTGTTATTTCATCTTATCAGTGTAAGGCTATTTATTAGCCATTGCAGCAACTCAATAATATTATCTTCTTTATCTATCTCTTGCTAATTCTAACATTTGGTATCAGATCCATCATAAAGTATGTCAATAGTTTTTATTACAGGGACTAGATAAGAAGACGAAACATAGAGAGGAGTGAAATAATTTGAAGGTGTTTTTCAGACAACACCGAGAGCAGAGAAAGCACCGTGAGGGTGAGGAAAACACATATTTTACTCAAATACCAAGAGGAGAGAAAACACTGTGAGGGTGAGGAGAACACACATTTTGAATAAAACACAAAGAGAAGAGAAACATAGTTAGGGTAAAACGAGCTTAACTGCAAGCACTTCGCAAAGAATTTGAAGTGTTGCATATGAAAATTGGAGAATCAGTTGATGACTATTTTGGTTGAACTCTCATTATAGCTAACAAAATGAGAATCCATGGGGAGAAAATGGATGATGTGGTAATTATTGAAAAATTATGAGATCTATGACTTCTAAGTATGATTATGTTGTATGTTCTATTAAAGAATAAATGATCTTGATGCTTTGTCCATTAATGAGCTCCAAAGCAATGTTTTGGTGCATGAACAGAGGATCAGCCGCCATGGGGTAGATGAACAAGCCCTTCAAATCAGTCATAGACTTCCCCAAGGAGGTAGAAGTGGAGGCAAAAGTGTTTACCATGGAAAAGGAAGAGGTAGAGGCAGATTTGAATTTGATAAATCTGGCATAGAGTGCTATCACTATCATGATTTCGGGCATTTTCAATGAGAGTGTTCTAAAAGATCCAAAGAGCATACGACTAAGTATGTGGAAACAAAAAAAGAAATGCTTTTGATGGCCCTAGTAGAATCAACTGAGACTGCATCTGAGCACACTTAGTATCTTGATTCTGGGTGTAGCAATCATATGTGTGGGGTGAAAGACTTATTTTGTGAGTTGGATGGTGACTTCAAAGAGACAGTGAAGTTGAGAAATTACTCAAGGCTTGCAGTACAAGACAAGGGCAAGATTCGAATGGAGGTAAATGGTATTGGATTTATGATCACAAAAGTATTTTATGTGCTAGACCTGAAGAACAACTTATTAAGTCTCAGCTAACTGCAAGAAAAAGTAATGACAATATTTATTCAAAATGAAAAATGCAAGATTTTTCATTCTTCAAAGGGATTAATAATTGAAAGTGAGATTACACAAAACATCGTTGTAGCAGTGATGAACAAAAATGTCTCTTCTCATGAACCATAGATGAAGCAACTCTTTGGCACTGTCAGTATAGGCACCTCAGTTGGAATGGACTTTGACTTCTTCAACAAAGGAAAATGGTGAAAGGATTACCTCAATTTAAAGGGTCTCAAAAAGTGTGTGAAGATTGCTAAGTGGGGAGGCAACACCATGATCCTTTTCCTAGCAAAAGCACATGGAGAGCATCAAACATCCTTCAGCTGATACATGCAGACATATGTGGGCCAATCAACCCAGGTTCAAACAGTGGCAAAAGGTATTTGCATATTTTTATTGATGATTTCAGCAGAAAAATATGGGTTTATTTCTTGGCTAAAAAGTCAGAAGCATTCAATTTTTTTCTAGTGTTATAAAACAAGAGTAGAGAAGGAAACAAGGACATTCATTAGAAGTTTCAGAATAGACCGTGGAGGAGAATTTACATCCCAGGAATTCACAAATTTCTGTCATGACAATGGGATCCATAGACAGTTGACAACTACTTATTCTCCTAAGCAAAACAGTGCTTCGGAGAGGAAAAAACGTACCATTATGAACATGGTGTGAAATATGTTGTACGCATAAGAAATTCCCAAAACCTTCTGGCTTGAAGCTGTAAATTGGTTTGTGCATGTGCTGAATAGATGCCTAACTCTTGCTGTGAAGAACATAACACCTGAGGAAGCGTGGAGTGGGATTAAACTATCAGTGGATCATTTTTGATTTTTTGGTTGTGTTTCTCATGTGCATGTGCCAGACAGTAAAATAGTGAAGCTTGATGCTAAGAGCTTAAAATACATTTTGCTCGGAGTAAGTTCTAACAAAATCAATGTTAGTAGAGATGTTGTGTTTGAAGAAAATCAACAATGGTGTTGGGATGATGCTCACAAGCATCATATATTGACTGACCTTGAGTGGGAAACTAACGAAGTAGTAGATACAGAAGATGAGAGTAATGTAGATGAGTTTGGAGCTGATGAAGAATCTAGAGACATTAAAGATGCAGAAGAGCCCGAGTTTAATGCAGATGAATGTGATTTCGATGTAGAGCAACCTGAAGTTGTTCTTGATGAAAGACATGCTCCATATAGTTTGTCTTCACATGGACAAACTAGGAATCCACTAGTTTGGATGACGACTACACATCTGTCAAGGTCTCTCCGATGAAGACATTGAAAATTTGACATTTTTGGCTTTGTTAAATGATGGTGACCCTGTGTCATTTGAAGAAAGCAGTAAAGTTTAAGAAATAAAGGCAATCCATGGACCAAGAAATGCAAGCCATAGAGAGGAATGATACATGGGAGCTCACAATATTACCATCACGAGGAAAAAACATAGGAGTAAAGTGGGTCTTTAAGACTAAATCAATGACAATGGGGAAGAAGACAAATACAAGGCAAGGTTAGTTACTAAAGGATACTGTCAGTAATATAGAATTGACTATGTTGAAGTATTCGCACTAGTGGCTCGTTTGGACACCATTCAAATTGTCATTTCTCTCGCTGCACATAAACATTAGGTGATTTATCAGCTTGACGTCAAGTCAGCTTTTCTACATGGGGAAATAAATGAAGTTTTTGTTGATCAACCTCCAGGTTATGAACAGAGAGGACACGAATCCAAGGTCTATCGACTCAAGAAGGCTTTTTATGGGCTCAAACAGGCTCTCCAAGCCTGGTACAGTCGAATTGAAGCATATTTTATCAAAGAAGGTTTCGCTAAATGTCCCTACGAGCACACTTTATTCATTAAAAGTGTTGATGAAGGTAAAATTTTAATAGTTTGTCTTTATGTTGACGATCTCATTTTTACCGGATATGATAAAATATTGTTCGAACAACTTAAAAATTCCATGATGACTGAATTTGACATGACAGACCTTGGTAGAATGAGATTCTTTCTTGGCATTGAAGTATTACAGAGAACAGATGGCATCTTTATCAGTCAACATAAATATGCTCAAGAGATTCTGGAGAGGTTCAAAATGAATCAGTGCAATTTAGTACAAAATCCGACAATTCCTGGTTTTAAACTCACAAAAGATGAAGGTGGCACTAAAGTTGACAGTTCTCTCTATAAGCAAATAGTGGGATGTCTCATGTATTTAACTATAAGCAAAGTTGACGTTTATATTTAATGTTTATTGTTAGTTTGATTAGTAGATACATGGAAAACCCTACCGAATCTCACTTGCTGACAACAAAAAGGGTTCTGAGGTATATAAAAGGGACGACCAATTCGGGATATTAAAAAGGGAGGAAGTGCAAAGTTTTTTGGTCACACGAACAATGATTATGCTGGTGACCAAGACGACAGGAAAAGCACCTCGAGTTATGTCTTTCTAATAAGCCCCGAAGCTATTTTCTGGTCATCTAAGAAGCAACCAGTTATGTCTTTATCCACCACCAAAGTTGAGTTCATAGCAGCAACATCAAATGCATGCCAAGTAGTATGGATAAGCAGAATTCTAAAGAGTCTAAACCAAACACAAAGCTCTTGAAGAATCCTGTAATGCATGGGCGTAGTAAACACATAGATATCAGGTTTCATTTTCTCCATGAACTCGTCAAGGATGGTTCAGTAGAATTAATTACATGGTCTACAATCTGACATTTAAACAAAACCACTAAAGCTTGATGTCTTTATAAAGATGCGAAGGTTACTGGTTGTGTGTGATTCTCCAAATATAAACTAATAGAACTCAGTTTAAGGGAGGATGATAAACTGTGACATATTTTAAGTTGTTTCCTTAGTCTTAGGATTATTTTCAACTGTGTTGAATAATTCCTCCTGCACTTAAGGAACAAGTCTTTGTCTTTGTGTTCAAAGTAATTAACCCACAATTGCCTTCTGTAAAATCATGATTCTGTTATTTCATCTTATCAGTGTAATGCTATTTATGAGCCATTGCAGCAGCTCAATAATATTATCTTCTTTATTTATCTCTTGCTAATTCTGACAAGAACACTACTTTTTAAAATGGGTAATCTCTGGTGCCAAAGGGCGCATATTCCTAGTGGGTTTGGCCTCGCGGGTGACAACATTGTATGTGATCATTGTTTTATACAATGCTAATAGACTTGGAGTCATAAAGCCTATTTATTTTTGTCTTTCAAATGTGCTTTAAAAAAAATATTTCTTTTTTATTTTAAATTAATACATTTTTTAGTGTGTTTGATACATTGATATCAGAAATATTTTTTTTTAAAAATAAAATAAATACTATTTTAATATATTTTCAAACAAAAAATATTTTTAAAAATAATCACTATCACAATAATTGTCTCATGATGATATTGGGCATTGAAAATTTTATTTGTGTGTTTGGTTCAGATGATTTAGACAACATAAGAAGTCATGAAGTCTAGATTATGTGTCTATTTGGGAGTACAGTTGTGATTACTTTTGAAAATACTTTGATTTAGAAATGTATCAAAATAATTTTTAAAATAAAAAAAAATTAACATCAACACATAAAAATAATCTAAAAATATTTAAAAAATTAATTTAAAATTTAAAATAAAAAATAAAAAAATATTTTTAAAATACAGTTTCAAACTAAGCATATATTTAGAGGCAATCCATGTTCAGTTCTTGACTTCATCCCCAGTACAAAACCATGAAAAGATGGCTACAATCATTTCTGATGCTGTTTTTATGGATGAACAATTGTCATTCACCGATCATCGTTACATCTAATGCTTGGGGCTACTGAAAAAATGGATCTAGGCCTGGCACAGCGTTGTCGGTTAGAAGAGAGTTGTGGTGCACCTGGTCAATTGCCCGGCCACTGATCATCTTCAGATGACATTACCCTAGACTCTGCCTAGGATTGAAACACAGAAAATTGCGGTTTCCTTGATAAGGATAAGAGTGAATGGGGAAGGAAAACTCAAACTTGAAAAAAACAAAATATCAGAAACTCATAGCTGCAGTTTACTACAAAGTCGCAGGAGATTCAATAGTAGTTTTACCCTTCCGATTTCACAGCTACTTGGCATCAAAATGAATATTGCACAATTCAAATGTTATAAATTTCGTGTTCTGTCCCTTATGACACCTCTGTGATGCATCGAATTCAAAATAGAATTAATGAGAAGGAAACAAGTGAAAATACACCATGGGCCCAGAGCAGTGGGAGTATAGCCATTTAAACGCAAGCCAACAAGCCCAGCTAAAGCAAAACTAGACAGGAAACTGGCAAGTGAAATGCATCCTCTGGCATGCTAGCCCACCAAAATGTTGCGGTAAAGGGAAGCATTTACGACAGCAACAGACGCAGAACTTTGAGAGATTGAAAGATGAACTTCACCGGGTAAAACTTGGATTACTCCGAGCTTTCAAGGTGTTGGAAGCAGAGCTATAAATTCCGTTCCGTTCCAGCCGAAACGGCCCGTTCCAGTACAAAATCCGGGACAAAACGACGACGTTTTTGTCCCGGTAAAAATCCCTGTTCCGAAAAATCCGGCCGGAACACCTCAGCTCCATTCCAGATGTACCGTTTCAGCTACATAAAAAAATCATTTAATTTTTTAACTTGCACACGTCAGATGTCACTGACATCCTTTGAAGTGAGCTGATATTGTAACTTTGTAAGTCAAGTTGATTGAGTTTTATAGAAGCAATTACTTGCCTTGAAATGTAATTGTTCGATGTGGGATAAGCTTTAAAGCCACGGGGTGATACTCCTTTGCTGATTTCATCGATGTGGGATACTGGGAGGATATGGGAATTGAGATTTGAGAATTCAGCTTTGGTTGTCCACTTCGGCGGTACATGTCTACATGACTACATGCTATATATAATTATATATATATATATATATATATATATATTAAAATTAAAAATATATATATTATAAAAAAATAAAATTGTTGCATCAATTTTGATTTTATAAAAAATAAAAATTATATTTATTTATGTTTGTTTGGTTTTTATATTAATGATGTAGAAGATGTTTGATGTATTTTTCTTTTATTTTAGAACATTTTACTTTCATAATATTTTGGAATTTTAAAGATGTTTCTAATTTTGAGATTATGTTTGTATTGTATAATTTAAATTTCATTTATCTTGAATTTATATTATACTTGTTAAATTAATATTTTATTTTTTTCATATATATAATTAAATAAATATGAACAGTACAAAACCGGAACAGAACGCCGGAATGCACCGAAACCGGAACGTTCCGTTCCAAACAAAAAACCGGAACGGTACCCGGAACGGATTTTACAACTATGGTTGGAAGCGCTTTTCTTTAATAATTTCAGGGGAACAAAAACACTCAGGCTCTAAGAAGGAGTCCACAGTAGAATTAAAACTTCATGCATTTAACAAGTCAAACCGAACAGAATGTCACTACCATCACTGAAACTAGCGTTTAACTATGAGCTATCACAGTAAGGATGAAAACATGCTACTTTGCCACTGTAGTTTGGAGAGGCAGAGACCTTTCGACTTCCTTAGCATCACCACTCCTCTCTGCAACAATCTTCGACATTCCAAACATCTGAAATAAAACCCAAGTCTTCCGTCAGCTACCAATGCACACACTCTAAGATTTCACTATAAAAAGAGTAGCAAATTGTCAGATGGAAACTAGCAATTAAACTTGGAACAAGGAGGTGGGAAATAGCCTTCTTCATAGTCTTCGTAAAACAATCCTTGTGCTCATCCATAGATGCATGAATGAACTCATCGATGTGATCCTTCAGATCCTCTAAAAAAGTGGCATCATCCTTCTTCTTCCTTCGGCATGAAGTGATGGCCGGATCCAGGGCTGCAGTTGACTCCTGTTTTACTGGTTGACTATTTTGCATATCCATCTGAGTTTTTTCCTGTCATGCACGGATTAGCTCATAACAATACTGCATATTAAAGTTTAACAGGTTCTACACAGAGTCACGGTGACGTAAACAGCATGGAAATATTAATGCTTCGAAAAACAGAGCAAAAGGTGGTTTTAGCTTCATCGATTTCCAAGTTGAGGCTGGCATTCATGAACATGAACAATGGCATCCCTCATCCTTCCTCAAGTTGGACTAAAAGATCTCGTTAAGTAATCAGAAATGAAAAGGCTTGTACTAGTAATTGGATCATCACTTAAGATCTTACCAAAACCCGAACTTGCAACAGGAACAATAATTTAAATCGGCCAAACCGCCAAAATTAATAGAAAATATAGATAACCCTTTTCTTAATATAAACCTTCAATACAATTTTCTCCCCCGATGACCTTCGATTCCGCATATAATCAAACTTATCACAGATTTAACTAACCATCACCTGTTCTGTTTTGTGTCCTAATAAATTGATCTAATTAACATTAACCGGATCGAACAAGCACAGCAAATACAATTATTATTAATCTCAATAAACAAAAAAAAAAAAAAAAGCAGAGAGAGTAAAGAAACATACCAGGAACAAAACCCAGTAACAATTGAAGCTCAAATTGGTAAAAGGTAGTCTGAATTTATTGATGGAAACAACCAGAAAGAATCGCTTCCTTTGTTTCTTGATTGGTTTGTTTATAACACAGTGATTTCACTGGAGGCATTTAATAAAATACTGATGTCTTGGAAGGGAAGTCAGGCCTTTAAATTAAAATACTCCTTTATTCTCTGATTATTCATATTTTAATTCTTAAATCACCTATCATATAAAAAAAAACATCTTGTTCTTATAATTTAAAACTTATTTTATTTATTTATTGTAATCTTTTACTAAATAATACTAAGTTTGTCATCTAATATTGCATAAACACTATCAAATATTTTTTATTTAGAAATTTATTAAAATAATATTTTTTATTTTAATAAATTATTGTTAATATCATCACATCAAAATAATATAAAAACATAAAAATAAATAATTTTTTAAAAAATATTTTATTTAACCAATGCTTTTAAAATGCAATTCTAAACACCCTAAAGTCCACATGATTTAGACACCGTTTTATCATTTATTAGTTAAATAATTTTTATTTTTTTATTTGATAGCATGAATTGTATTTTAAATAATTTCATTGGTGCTACTGTAGGCGCGTCGGCCGGAGGCGCCGTCAGGTTTCACTCGTACGCGCCTTTCAGGAGATGCGTGCGATGTTCATTAATGGTTGAAAATGTCTAGTCGTCGTGTCTATGGGTGCACCACCATGTGCTCTTCCTCATGGTGATGAACATGTTATTGTACAAAGAGCATAGAAGCATTGATGGTCAAGTTTTTTTTTTCCCTTTTCTTTCTCCTGCAGCGGCAAAATGTATGCTTGTCCTCTAGGTTGTTGCGTGGTTTCATTTTGGTCCTTGGTCTTTTAATTTTTTTTTTCTTCATGATTTCTTCAATAGAAGTTTTAATTGTTTTAAATTATACCCTTCAATTGAATTGATCATATATGTTGTTTTTTTTTTTATTTCAGCACCTATTCTTTTTATTTTTTGGTTTGTTTTTGGTTCCTCTAATTGTTTCAATCTGCAGGTTTTAGTTTGTTTCAATTTTATTCTCCAATTGAAATTGATCATATATATTACTTTGCATTTCGGTCCAATTATTTTTTGAAATTACACTGCTATTTCTTTTTTTAAAAATGTCTTTATTTTAATCAGTCCCAAGGTTTTAATTTGTTGCATTTTTGTCCTTCAATAAGAATTAATTATATATTTTCATTTGACCCTTATTGTTTTACTTTTTTAATTCTTGTTAACTCCTGTGGTTTTTTCAGTCTTTCTTCGACAATGTTTATTTTTTATCCATATTATACATCTATGCTTTTAGTTTTGGTTATAAATTTTTAATTTCCTTTTTTTTGTTCTTTTTTTGTGTTTTCTGTTATTATTATCTATTTTTTGGATCATATGATTTTTTTTTATGATCCTAATATTTTTTTTTATCTTTTTTGCAGTTGTTTTTGTTTGCTCTTTTGTTAAAGTATTTTTTAATTCTTCAAGATAATTTTATGGTTTCATGGTTTGCCCAATAATAATAATAATAATAATAATTTTTGTGATTATTTTTTTTCTTGCTTGCTTTTTTGTAAAAAAGTTTTCTTTTTTTATTCTTTGGGGTAATTTAATGATTTTTATTGTTTGGGTAGTAACGATAATAATAATTTTAACTGCTATAGTTTTGATAATGATGGTAACGTAATAATAAATTGTCAATGATATTTTTTTCTTTTTATGAATAGAAAATCAATGATTTATTTTTACTGTCTAGTTATTGTAGGCGTCTTCACAGATTTATATTTTATTATTGTGTTTAGTTTAAAATTTATATAGTTTATTGAAAACTTGAGCTCTATAAAAAATTTAAACAAATTTCTTATTTAACCAAAATTTATAATCTAATAAAGAAATATTATATTTTTAATATTTTTTTGCATCGAAAAAAAAGAAGATTACAGCTGCGAAGGAGGGCGAGTAGAGGTAGTAACTTGTAGAAGTTGTTGGAAGTCGAGAACGGAACTTGGAAGATCCTAAGACTGTAAAGACAGTTGTGACACGTGGTTCTACGTGCTGTCGCTGATACTAGAAATAGATGGATTATGAAGGAGAAGTCACTCACGGCACATGTTGATAGTAGTCAGTTACAGTTTTTTATTTCCAGTCTGTTATTTCATTCTACTTTCACACATGCATGTTGCATGTCAAGATTGTTTAGTGCATGTCTGTTATGTCGAAGGCTATATAAGCCAGTACAAGTGCTCAATAATATTGAACTTCTATTTTGAATTTCTTGCGTCTTCAGCTTTCAGTTTTCATTCTCAACATACTGGTGCATTTCGACTGTGTTCTTTGTTAGTTTTAGGCAAGGTTTCTGGAGAATTCGTTCTACCTTTCTTATTGCTAAGGCAGAGCCTATATACATTACAATGTACATCCTTCCTAGTTGTGTTTGGAAAGAAATCAAATGCTATCCCTTAACAATCGGGATTTACATAAATGCAAGATAGACTTGAATATTACAGCAATACTTTCCTATTTTCTCTTGTTTTGTACAGCTCATTCCAACACTCCTCCTCAAGTTGGTGTAGAAATGTCTTTGATACCCAGCTTGTCCAATGAGCTGTGAAAGTTTTTGTTTGAAACAGCTTTTGTGAGCATGTCTGCAAGTTGGTCCTCTGATCTGACGAAAGGAAATCGAATTACCTTCTCTTCAAGATTCTGTTTAATGAAGTGCCGGTCTATCTCAATGTGCTTTGTCCTGTCATGTTGGATTGGGTTTTGAGATATTGCAATCGCGGCTTTATTATCGCAATATAAATTCATTTCTGAATTTGGTGCAAAACCAATCTCTGAGAGTAAGCGTCTGAGCCACAACAGCTTGCAAAGCCCCTTTGCCATACCTCTAAACTCGACTTCTGCACTTGATAGGGCTACCACCTTTTGTTTTTTACTCCTCCACGTAACCAAGTTGCCTCCGACGAATGTGAAGTATCCTGATGTGGATTTCCTGTCGGTCAAGTTTCCTGCCCAGTCTGCATCTGTATAGCCTTCGACATCTAAGTGACCATTCTTAGAAAACATAATCCCCTTTCCCGGTGCTGATTTCAAATATCGAAGAATGCGAACAACTGCATCCATGTGATCTTTACCGGGACAATGCATAAATTGACTAACCGTGCTCACCGCATATGAAATATCTGGACGAGTATGAGATAAGTAAATTAGCTTACCCACCAGTCGTTGATATCTCTCTTTGTCGGTTGGGGTTTGATCAGGATCTTCCCCAAGTTTCTGATTCTGAATGGTTGGAGTATCTGCCGGCTTGCAATCAAGCATCCCAACTTCGGCTAGTAGATCGAGTACATACTTCCGTTGTGATAAGAAGATGCCTCGGTTTGATCTAGCCACTTCTATTCCGAGAAAATATTTGAGCCCACCCAAATTCTTCATTTCAAATTCCATGGCTAGGTGTTTTTCCAGTCTATAGATTTCTTCTGAATCATCTCCTGTGATTATCATGTCATCCACATAGATTATTAAGGCGGTTATCTTCCCTTGTCGTCGTTTTAGGAAGAGAGTATGGTCGGAGTTGCTCTGTTGAAAACCATACTTTCCCATTGCCATGCTAAAGCGACCAAACCATGCACGCGGTGATTGCTTCAATCCGTATAATGCTCTTTGTAACCTGCAGACAATTCCTGTGGAGGATGACATATATCCCGGTGGGATATCCATATACACTTCTTCCTTAAGATCTCCGTGAAGAAAGGCATTCTTCACGTCAAATTGGTGTAGGGGCCAATCTAGATTTGCAGCCGCGGATAACAACACCCTCACGGTGTTTAGTTTAGCTACCGTAGAAAAAGTCTCCTGATAGTCTATGCCGTATGTCTGGGTATATCCCTTAGCCACTAACCTGGCCTTGTATCGTTCAACGGATCCGTCTGCTTTATGTTTAATTGAGAATACCCATTTACACCCCACTGTTTTTTTTCTAGTTGGCAGTGGGACAAGATCCCAGGTTCTATTCCGATTTAGAGCTTCCATTTTCTCTTGTATTGCTACTGACCATTTGTGATCTGCTAAGGCTTCATGGACTCCACCAGGAATGTGCTCTGCAGACAGCTTTTCCGCAAAGTTTATGAGAGGGTCAGACTAGCCTTTCGTAGTCATATGATTAGAGATTGGATACTTGGATTTCTTCCCTTCTTCTCCAGGAGAGTAACGAGCTGGAGCTTTCCCTCGGTTACTCCTGAAAGGTAAGTGATAGCCAGAATCCGGACCATTGTTAAGAGATGGTGTAGAGGAGCTTACCTCAGGAATACTCTCGGGAAGGAGGTTGTCATTGTCGGGTGCTTGAGAGAGAGGGGTTCTTCTACTGGAAGGTTCCTCGTCAGAGTCAATAACCATGATATCTTCATGCAAACCATCAACTGCAGAGCGGTCGACCGGTTGAGGAAGGCGGTCGACCGGTTCAGGAAGGCGGTCGACCGGTTCAGGGAAGCGGTCGACCGGTTCAGGGAAGCGGTCGACCGGTTCAATATTTTCCTCCATTTGTATACCCGTAGCAGTAGCTTTTATCTCCTCCTGTGGTGGTGCCCCTGTCACCACAGTTTCTCCATCCCTTGTCACGGTTTGTTCAATTTCATTCCACCACTTCTGCTCTTCATCCCAAGTCTCCCTCTGAAGAGAAGAAGTTGATACACATGGTGAATAAAACTTGTCTGATTCTACAAACGTGACATCCATCGTTATATAGGCTCGGTTTTTACATGGGTCATAGCACCTATAATCTTTCTTGTTGGTGCCATACCCCAAAAATACACACCGAACAGCACAAGGTTCCAGCTTGGTCCTCTGATTTTTATGCAAATGAACAAAGGCAACACATCCAAATACACGTGGCTTAATTAGTAATAAAGACGGTAGAGTGACGTGTTTGGACAAAACCTGTAATGGAGTTTTGAAGTCCAAAACTTTAGAGGGCATTCGGTTCATTAGATACACTGCCGAAGCAACAGCATCATCCCAATGACGACCGGGTGTATTTGATCCAATCAACAATGCGCGTGCAGTTTCTAAGATGTGTCGATTCTTCCTTTCGGCTACTCCATTTTGTTGTGGTGTCTGACTGCATGACGACTCATGAAGGAGGCCATTTTCTTGGAAATATTCATGAAACTCTCGGTTCATATACTCCCCCCCATTGTCAGTTCGAAGGATACGGACTTTCGTTGAAAATTGGTTCTGAATCATAGCATGAAATGCTCGAAATACCCCAAATACTTCATCCTTGCGTTTTAAGAAGTATAGCCACGTCATCCGTGTACAATCATCTACAAAAGTCACAAACCATCGTATACCCGAGATAGTTGTAATAGGGGAGGGACCCCAAACATCGGAATGAATTAAAGCAAATGGAAAATCATTTTTATTCATGCTAGTTGGAAAAGGGTACACGGTGACTCTTGGCCAATATGCACGTTTCACATCTGAAGTTTGAATAATTCAAAGTCGAAAATAACTGCGGAAATAAATGTTTCATGTAGCTAAATGAAGGGTGCCCCAACCGAGCATGCCATAGCCAAATCTGCTCTTCACTTGTGCTAGATGTATGCCTCATGGTACTGACTTTGCCGAAACTGAAGTCGTCCATGTAGTATAACCCCTCTCTCTTAGTACCACGCCCAATGATCTCCTTCGTGAGAATATCCTGAAAAAGACAAAATTTTGGATACATTAGCACCAAGCAGTTAAGTTCTTCTGTGACTTGTCCCACAGATAATAATTTGCTGGAGAGAGAGGGTACTAATAGAGTATTAGCCAAGGAGATTGAAGGTGATATATCTACGGTTCTAGCTCCTGTAACCGGATATATAACCCCATTGGCATTGAATATGTTACTTCGTCTTGGTTCCGTAAGTTCCACAAAATCATCTTGACAAAACGTCATATGATCGGTTGCTCCTGAGTCCACTATCCAATCTTCATTCTTGCCTGCGTTGGACACAAGTAAAGCACTGCTATCATTACTGGACTTGTTACCTGGATTACCAAGGGATGCTGCCGTGGTCATTGTGACCTCCTTTGATTCCACAAGTGGGGCGAGTGAAAGGGTGGCTCCTGGATTTATTTGGGCTGAATTAACCATTGCAGCTCTTCCAGTTCCAGCAGCTTCTCTTTGTTTCCGTGCCTTAAGGTCTGTCCACCACTCTGGATAACCATGTAATTTAAAACATGTCTCTCGGGTGTGCTTCAAGTTTCCACAGTGAGAACATCCGTTGCCTCCTCCCTCCACAGAACCCTTAGTTTTTGCATGGTTCAATTTTCCCCCATGAAGTGAGAGGGTTTCCGGGTTTGGCTACCCTGCAGGTGTAAACTTGCTTTTGTGAACCAGTTCTCATACCTCTTGAAATCATAGCAGCACCATCCCGAGATATCTCCTCTGTTGGAGAGCATAACTGTCTGCCTTATATCTTCCCTCCGGACATGGGCATATGCCTGTTCTACGGTGGGGAATGGTTTCAATTGCAAAACGTCACTTCGGATTTTGTCAAGCCTGTCATCTAGTCCATCAAGAAAGGTGTACACCCGATCTTCTTGTAAGAGAGCATTGTATTTTTGTATGTCACACACACACACCATCGGGTTTGGACGACGAAAATCAATCTCCCTCCATAGGCCTTGAAGATCATTGTAGTATTTTTCAATTGGTTCTCCCAATTGTTTCATTCTATTGACTCGTCTCTTTAAGTCATACACCTGAGAAGTGTCAGCCCCATCAAAGTATGTCACAGCAATAGAATCCCATACCTGTTTAGCGGTGGGGAATCGGATGAAGTTGCTGACTAAGGAGGGGTTCATTGAACCGATCAACCATCCCTTTACCACTGAGTTTTCTGTCCTCCATCTCCTGAACGAAGGGTCATTCGGTTCTGGTTGCGGAAGATCGCCATTTATATATCCCAGCTTGTCTTTTCCTGAGATGAACATCTCAACAATCTGGGACCATAAAGCGTAATTAGTACCATCGAGTTTGATACCAATTTGCGATGCAGTAATATCATGCATTACTGTTGGGGTCTGTGTTTGATTCTGGCTTATGGCTTGAGTCATTCTTGCCATAAGGTCTTCAATATTTGCAGCCATATTTGGTTGCTCTAGTTCTGCCAGTGGTGCTTCCATTCCTTCTATTTCCTCCATGTTCGTATGTTGCTATTGGCTCTAGCAACGTCTGTTGTAGCAATAGATCAATTGAAGGATCTACGCTCTGATACCATGTTAGTTTTAGGCAAGGTTTCTGGAGAATTCGTTCCACTTTTCTCATTGCTAAGGCAGAGCCTATATACAATACAATATACATCCTTCCTAGTTGTGTTTGGAAAGAAATCAAATACTATCCCTTAACAATCGGGATGTACATAAAAGCAAGATAGACTTGAATATTACAGCAATACTTTCCTATTTTCTCTTGTTTTGTACAGCTCATTCCAACATTCTTAACAGATTAGGTCTACTCCCTCTCTCTTTTCCTCATGTGTCGGTGGTGACTTTCACTGTGACCTGTAAAACAAAAAAAACAAATTCTTTTACTTTTATTCCCTTTTTTTAGATCTTTTTTTTCTCTACTGAGTTTTTGTTTTTGGTTCTTCATATTTATTGTTGCTGTTCGTCGGTGGTCGGCTTGATGTTCTTGATTGATTGTTCACAAACGCAACACTACCAGAGTTGGCATCGTCAGATCCATTGGCAGCGTAGGTTGTTATGGCTAGGAAGAGCTCATCGGTGACAGAGAGGCTGATGGTAAGGCAACTGGTTGTAGTTTTTCCAGGAATACAATTAGTGGGAAGACATGTGATTATGCTGGAAAAAAAATATCGTGGTGAGCTTTGATTGGTTTAAAAAATGGTACCTGATTCACCGCGTTTTCCCCCCAGTAAAAATGTTGCCTTGAAGACAGAAAATTTATGAGACTGCCTACAAAACAATATCGAATCATGTTGAAGAATTTATGAGATTGTGTACAAGAATATAGAAAATATTTGCACAGCAGGAAAAAAGAGTATGAAAAAATAAAATAACAAATGCAAAAAGATTGAGTTATTCCCGTGTTGACCAGAGCTGCACCTGAGGCTGCACCCAGATGGTCTGGGCTACCACTTTGGTGCACCCAGCTCACCTGGGCTCGACCCAGGTGAGTAGCCCTTGTGGTCGCCTAAGCTCGGTCTAGCGAGCTGAATTATAGGTTTTTGGTTTTTTATTCTTATTTTTTTGTTCGTCTAGCGAAGCTGACTCAGGCTTTTCAAACCCTTTTATTATTATTATTATTATTATTATGATTATTACGAGCTTGGCAAATCAGACAGCGATGAAAGAATTATATTCGGTAGGGATAGGGAAATGTGCGTTGAAAATCAGTCAAAGGGCCACATTAAAGTCAGCAAAGAAGACAGATTTGCGGTTCCAAATAAGCACACGACAGACTTTACAGACTCCTTTCCGCTCTGTCAGCAATGTAAAAGCCAGCTCGTTACCCATCCCTTGTTTCCACGTTTCCGTGTCCTCATGTCTCCTGATTGTTCTGTGCATACCTCTTCTATTATTTGATACAGTGTTTGAATAAATTTGATTTTTTTTTAAATAAAAAAAATTTAATTTTTTTAGATTATTTATATATTAATATCAAAAATAATTTTAAAAAAAAATAAAAAAAATCATTATTTTAATATATTTTTAAATAAAAAAATACATTTAAAAACAATCACAATCATCAATAACTTCACTTCACTAGAAACAACATTATCCGTGCGTGAGACACCCATTTCTAAACTTTTTAATTGCTCGAGTAAAATTCTGTCCTGCCCCGCTCACTTGATTTGAAACCTTCAAATCTTCAAAACAAGTGAGCGGGCAGGATAGAATTTCACTGACAAGTATTTATAGTTTTTTTTTTAATTAATTCTAAAGAGAAGTTTCAAACTGTTGATATATAAGAAAAAAATGAAAATCGAGTTACAGCTCATTATTTTAGCTTAGATCATTCGTTCTCTATGAAATTCAATTAACCTATTCCCAAAGCGAAGAAGAAGACTAGAAATTAAACTCAAACAGCAGAATGCGTATTGCACCTTCACTCTCACCTCAATTTTCAAAGTCAAATCTGTGAAAATACACCACCTTTAAACCCTTGTGCTCCCTTCAACCCTTTTGACTTGGACCTGATCCTTGCTCCAAGTAGATTCCATGATCATATTTAATAAATCAATCTCTTTAACAGGGAGATTATTTAAAGATAAAATATTAAAATAATAAGATTTTAAATTAGAATTTTTTTTGGTGACTCTACTTAATTTTTTTGGTGATTCTTTTGTTGTTTTCATTAGCATCAATTGTTATAATAGCTTTGCATTGGTATTAGAGCATAATGATTTCTAATAATTAATTGTTATGATCTATTGAATAATCATAAATAAAAGAGATGGTTACAAAACAAGACATGCTCATGACGAATGGAGATAAGGTGTTATTCTAGTAGAAAATAGATTTTCAGGAACTAGTAATTGAAAACATACAAAAACACATTGCAAATTGACTAGTCAATTATTGTTTATGAAGTTGCATAGGCAAGTTGAAAAATTGTCTAGTCAATTAAAGAAGACAAAGAAGAAAAACTGGAGGAATGCGAGGAGAGTGATCATGTATTAGGAAATGCCGACTGAATTTCTTTGTCAAGATTTGACTGATAATATTATCAACAAAATGTTATCATTGTTGTTTTTGTTGGTTTTACCTAAAGATATTCCCGATAGTATTTTGCAGACACCATTACCACTAAAATTATTTTGTCAATAAATATCAGTGGTACACATCAAGAGAACTATAATTGGATTAAAAAACATAAGATGTATGATGATTTGATAGTATTTTGCAGACACCATTACCACTAAAATTATTTTGTCAATAAATATCAGTGGTAAACATCGAGGGAACTATAATTGGATTAAAAAACATAAGATGTATGATGATTTGGAATTGGTTCCCATAGAAATACCGACTGATTTTCCAACATATATATTTTGTCAGTAATTTTGTTGGTAAATATCGACAAATTTGCAGGCAGAATGATAGTGGAATTCAGAATTATAGTGGGATTCAAAAATCTATAAAGTAGAAGTACCGACGGAGTTACCAATGAATATATATACTGCTGATAATTCTATTGGTAAATACCGATGAATTTGCGGGCGGAATTACAGTGGGATTCAAAAATTTATGAAGTACGTTGACATGACATTGGTTCCATCATAAATACTAACAGGGTTACCAACAAATATATTTTGTCGGTAATTCCATTGGTAAATACCAACAAATTTGTGGGCGGAATTATAGTGGAATTCAAAAATCTATGAAATATGATGATGACATAAATGCTGACGAAGTTACCAACATATATATTCTGCCAATACTGTTGTTGGTAAATAGTGACAAATTTATGGGTGAATTTACAATGGGATTGAAAAATTTATGTTTAACCTTTAACAAAAAATCCAACAACGATAACCCTAAGTTTATGAGTATCAATGTTCTGATTCAATATTTTTTAGGATTCTCCGCTTCAAGCAAACAAATCTAACATATTTTTTTTAAATTTAATTTTAATGTGTTAATTTTTTTTTATTTTTTTTCTGTAAATTGATTTTGTTTGGGTTGTTTCTTTTAATTTTTTACCATATAAATTTATTGTATGGATTTATGATGTGTACATGTTAGGGGTTGTTTTAGATTATGTAAAATTGATTTTGTTTAGTTAATATATTTAATTAATACATGATTATTGTATATAAGTTTGATATAAGTAATGGAGGATCGTTCGTAGATGTATCGTGAGTCACCTGCATATGATGGATTTTTTATTAACTATGCAATATCTAATCCGAGAAATATTAGTAGAGGCGGTGTTAGATGTTCATATAGAAGGTGCAAAAACAAAAAAAAGTTTATCAATCCAAATGTTATAACGATGCATCTTCTACAAAAAAAAGTTCATTGAGGAATATATGTGCTGGTATGCTCATGGAGAAGAATTTGTTACTCATGAGATCATGATAGAAAAGATGGTTGGTTCAACTTCTAGTTCTAGCAGCGTGCATGAAATTTTAGATGCCAACGATGATTCATATAGGAATATGGTTATAGATGTGATGAGAATGAATCAAAGTGGTGCAAGTGAATGCCCAATTGTAGGTGAAGAACCCAATGCAGACACGACCAGGTTTCTTAATCTTCTAAAAAACTGTGATGAACCATTATGAGATGGTTACACAAATCACAATAAATTATCAGTTATGACATATGTGTTCACTATCAATTCAGATTATGGGTTGAGTGAGGCCAATTATGATAGAATTTTCAAATGAGCAAGAAGCATTTTACCCGAAGGCAACAAGTTAAGAGAACTTTTATGTTGTCAAATCCATGATGAAACCCATCATGCTAGGATACTAGAAAATTGACATGTGTCCAAACTTCTGTATGTTGTATTACCTTGAAAATACAGAGTTAACCTAATGTAGAATATGTAGGCATCCTCATTATAAACAAAGAACTGGTAGGGAATAGACTCTTGTCACACACAAAAAACTTAAGATACTTTCAAATCATACCTAGACTATAGAGGTTATTCAGATCACCAAAGATTATTGAGCATATGACATGACATTGGTCACATAATATAGTTAATGGAGTGATAGTGCACCTTTTCGATAATGAAACCTAAAAACTCTTTAATCATATGCCTTTTTATTTTTCAGTGGAAGTAAGGAATATGTACAAATGAATTCAATCCATTTAAGTTGTTTGTCGCTCTTTATTCCTATTGGATGTATGAGGCCAAAATTCATGTTTTTATCAATGATCATACTTGGTCCTTATAGTTTGGGTTGCAACATTGATGTCTATCCTCAACTGTTGACTAATAAGTTGAAACATTTATGGTCACTCAGGGTTTTGACTTATGATGTATTGAGGAAATAAATTTAAAGGATTGTAGGTTGTATGGAATAAACAGTCATGATTATTACATGTTTATACAAACATTCATTTCATTAACTTACCGAGATATATTTCCAATAGGGGTATGAGATGCGCTCACAAATATCGGTCACTTTTTTATAGATATTTGCCCCAACAACTTACAAACATAACACTTAATGAAGCTTGATATGAATATCATACAAACGATGCAAAATTAAGATGATATTCCTTCCATTAATTTTTTACTCTTTGAAGCATCTACCTATCTATACATTTACCATATAAGAAAGAAATTAGAGGTCCAGACCAATATAAATTGATGTATCCATTCAAGAGGTTAGTGATTATACATGCATAATAATTAAATTATACTGTCTTTTTTTGCATAAATTCTAATATTCGATTAATTCCATACATGTACTTCTACAACCTTAATAGAAAAGTTGAGAACATGGCACACGTAAAGGCTTCGATGTGCGAGGCCCATATTGTTATAGAGGTCGTAACATTTATCTCATTCTATTTTGGGTCTCAATTAACAACAAGAATCAACTGCATTCTAAGGCATGATGATGGTGGGGAAGTACCCTCATGTGGAAACTTGTCAATATTCTTCTATCCTGGATGATCCATCCCAAAAACTACTGTCGAAAGAAGATATTTATTAGTAATAAAATTCAAACAAGCATATAATTATGTGTTTTTAATTGTGATGAACTGAGACCTTTTACCTAACAAATATACTATCGAACATATTATTTTCAAACTATTATTCTCTTACAAATATCATAAACTGATACATTGTTGAATTCCTTGTATACAATATAGTTAATTTTTATTGTCCCAAAACCAATAGCTGATTGAATCTCAAATCTTTCGATTATAAGATGAACTATTTTCCACATGTTTCAGAACACATGTTAGTACTTTGTAATTAATTTTATCTGTTGGCATACTTAATTTCATTAAACATTTCTCCTTAACTGTTTATATGTATACTTTATCTACCAGGTTTATAAAGTGGAAGAAATGCTAGTGATATCTTGTCTTTTAAAGTCTAGGTCATGAACAAAAAGTTAAGTGCTACAACGAGTATTTCATCAATGAACATGTGTTTCATACTAAAAAATATAGACAGGATAAAAAGACATATAATAGTGAGGTTTGTGTTAAGTGATCTAGTTCCAATGAATTTGAAGTTGACTTTTATAGGAAATTAGAAGAGGTCATTGAATTGTAATATCATTGGGAGCATAATAAAATATTTTTATTCAAATGCTATTAGTATGACACAACTGACAAATGAATCATAATAGATCCCCATCATGAGTTGGTCAAAATTAATTTAAAATTTAGACTTTGCAATGTCAATGATGTCTTTGTTTTTGTTAAGCAATTTCAGTAAGTTTATTACATATATATCTCTTTTTTTAGAAAAGATTGTTCAAGAGTTGCTTGGTTATTTGTAGTGACTATTATTTATAATATTTATTTTGATGATGATTATCTCGATAATGATAACATAATTATTGATAATGCTGACATGATGATGTCAGCAACAATGTTCATTTATAAGAGGTTATTGTATATATAACATGGATCTCAATAAAATAAAATCATCAATTTAATTTGTATTAATCCATTTCATTATAAATTTCTTATTATAAAAGGTAGATTTATTGAGTGTTATATGAATAAAACATATTTTGACGAAAGAAGTTTAAGGTTTGCGATTCATTACTCTATAAACTCGTAATATAATTTATTTGTTAAATAATGTTTTTTTTTATTTTTTTTTTTTATGAAAGATGTAATATGAAGGGACTAAAATTGATGTTGAAAATTATGATAAGATTGATATAAAATTAATTTAAACTCTATAATACATATTTTTTCAACCTGATGAGATCGATTCAAGTTCTTAAGAAGAAATATTGTTTCTTATTTTTTTTCCTTGATTATTTCTTCTATTTATTTTAGTAAATTAAATATTACAATTAATAATTTTGTTTTTATAAGATTTTTTTTAATTATTATATCTTCAAATTTATTTTTAATCTCCTACTGAAACATAATGCTTAAAAAAATTAATAATAAAGTTTTAAATTAAAAGTTTTATATAGGAATCATAGAGCCTATTTATTCATTCGTTTTTAAAGTTTTTTTTTGACAAAAATATATTTTATTTTATTTTTAAATATTTATTTTATTTTATTTTTAAATAATTTTAATATATTTTAAAAATAATTTTTAAATAATTTTAATATATTTTAAAAATAATTTTTAAATAATTTTAATATGTTTTTTAAAATAACGATAAATCATCTGTTATTAGATAAAATTACGTTTTAATCGTACTCGTTATCTGTTTCTTCGGCGTCATTCCCTCTCTCTTCCTCCCATCTCGAGTCGACCACAATCATTAGCATATTTTTTATAATATATCTCTAGTCATGAAAGAGAGAGGAAACAAGAAGTAAAAAGAAACAGAGACAAGTAACGATTAAAGATTTCATGAATCATCATCGGAAGTTATCCACTCAAAATATAGGTGGTCTTTAATCATTGTTTCTGGGTCTGAGCCGTTGTATCAAACCCTTCTCAATCCACCCGCCTTCATTTCTTTTTCTCAATCGTCTCATCAGATCCGTATTTTAAACCCACATTAATTTCTTATACACAAACCATAAATAGTCACCAACACTGTTTCTCTGACCACCACTCCGTAAGCCAAAAGAAACCCATCTTGAAAATATATGGAAGACAGTATGAACAACCCTCCTGAAACCGAATCCACCACCACCAATGGAGTCCAGATCCGACAATCAAGAAGATTGCCTGATTTCTTGCAAAGTGTGAATCTTAAGTATGTCAAGTTGGGTTATCATTATTTGATAACTCATTTGTTGACTCTTTGTTTCGTCCCTTTAATAGCTTTTGTTATTTTTCAAGCTTCTCAATTGAACCCCAATGACATTCACCAACTTTGGCTTCACCTTCAATATAATCTTGTTAGTGTCATTATTTGTTCTGTTCTTCTTGTTTCTGGAGCCACAGTTTATATCGTGACCAGGCCCAGATCCGTTTATCTTGTTGATTATGCTTGTTATAAGCCTCCAGCAAAGCTGCAAGTCCAATATCAACAGTTCATGGAGCATTCAAAGCTGACTGGTGATTTTGATGATTCTTCGTTGGAATTTCAAAGGAGGATTTTGGAAAGATCAGGCCTTGGTGAGGAAACTTATGTTCCTCAAGCTATGCATTATATTCCACCAAGACCAACAATGGCAGCAGCAAGAGAAGAGGCAGAGCAGGTGATGTTTGGTGCACTGGATATTTTATTTGCAAACACTAATATCAAGCCTAAAGATATTGGTGTTCTTGTTGTAAATTGTAGTTTGTTTAATCCTACACCATCGTTATCTGCAATGATTGTTAACAAGTATAAATTGAGAGGAAATGTTAGGACCTTTAATCTTGGGGGTATGGGGTGCAGTGCTGGGGTTATTGCTGTCGATCTTGCTAAAGATATGTTGCAAATCCATAGGAATACTTATGCTGTTGTTGTGAGTACGGAGAACATTACACAGAATTGGTACTTTGGGAACAAGAAGTCAATGTTGATACCGAATTGCTTGTTTAGAGTCGGGGGTTCTGCCGTTTTACTGTCGAACAAAGCTAAGGACAGGAGAAGAGCCAAGTATAAGCTTGTTCATGTGGTTAGAACCCATAAAGGAGCTGATGATAAAGCGTTCAAGTGTGTTTACCAGGAGCAGGATGATGCAGGGAAAACGGGGGTTTCTTTGTCAAAAGATCTCATGGCAATTGCTGGTGGTGCACTCAAGACTAATATCACAACCTTGGGTCCTCTGGTTCTTCCGATCAGTGAGCAACTTTTGTTCTTCTCAACCTTAGTTGCTAAGAAACTGTTCAATGCAAAAATGAAGCCGTACATCCCAGATTTTAAGCTTGCCTTCGATCATTTCTGTATTCACGCTGGAGGGAGAGCCGTGATTGACGAGCTCGAGAAGAATCTGCAGCTCTTGCCTATTCACGTTGAAGCTTCTCGGATGACTCTGCATCGGTTTGGCAACACTTCATCAAGCTCAATATGGTACGAGTTGGCTTACACCGAGGCAAAGGGAAGAGTGCGGAGGGGGAACCGAGTGTGGCAGATTGCTTTTGGCAGTGGTTTCAAGTGCAACAGTTCAGTTTGGGAGGCTCTGAGGCATGTCAAGCCATCTACTAGTAATCCATGGGAGGATTGCATTGACAGGTATCCAGTGCAGATAGTCATGTAGCTTGCTACAATTTGGTTTCAGATTCTTAATTTAGAGAATTGTCCTTGATAGACTAGGCAATTGCTCTGCTATCTTTTTTTACTCTGTTAATTTGTTGGGTTAGGTCATGTGTGATTTGGTTTCGAGAGTTATAGTCTCTCCTATTTTCTCAAGCATTTTGGGTTATATGAATGCCGAACCTCTTCGCTAGTGGCACTATACTTTACTGCTCTGATGGATTTTATTCTGAATGTATTCAAATCATTATGAAGTCTTCAGTTTTCTTGAAAATTCCATGTTTAGCCGAACCTGTTCATTTAGTTTTTTCTTCTTCCTTCTTTTAGAATTAAAGATCCACGTATAGAAGAAATTTTAGCTATCAACATAATTTAAAGACCGATCCATTATTATCATGGAATTTGTCAGAAATGAAAACAAATCTCTCCGTTCATTGGATCGAATTTTTAGTTTAATTCTTAAGCACAAGAAGACAAGGTTGAGGCAACATACAGGGAGCATCATTTTTTTGCTCATGGTCTCCCGGTGCTTCCTTTCAGAATTTCTTGCCTATCTGTGTGCAAATCTTACCGCCACAAGGCAGTTCGAGTCTTCCTAATGTTGCATGGCTAGCTAGACTTTTTGGATGTGAATTGTGTCGTCAGTGAAGATCATGAAATGAAATTTAGTTTCATCCAAATACTGATTGCTTCGTCAGGTATTTTTTTCTCTTGTGCTTGTTTCATGTCCCCTTTTATCATTAGAAAAAGAAATTCCCAATTATGTTTTTATGTTTTCCATGTGTTACCAAACTTTCTGGACGAGATGGCAATTTGTTTTCCCATCACCAATGAGTTTTGGTTTTGTTCTCCCGTTCTTTCATTATCATTCAGGATTTCACAGGGTGAATGATCTGTGAAAGTCTTCATCGTGGCTAATTTGTAGATTTGTAGTACAAAACCATGCATGAAACTTGAGCTACAAGTTAGGTAACTCTTGCAATTGCGAAATTTCCTAGCTATTTCTCAAGAAATGATGATTTACGTAAAACATATATATTTGTGTCTGATTCTGTTTTTCTACACATCACAATCATGGACATTTTCCAAGGTTGGAGTTATGCAGATCAATGAACGTGCCTTGCGCAATAACTTTTGAACTTTCCTAGCTTGCTTGATTCATAGATTTCCGAGAAATCTTCCATCATAAGTGTTCCTGTGATTGGTTAGATATTAACATCATTTCTAAGTGGAAGATACAGAAAGCAACGGCAGGTTTCATCAATACCTGTGACCGAGACAGCGAGCCCATTATTTAGACTGACCAAGAAAGTTGTGATGCTTCCTTTCAGTAACTAACAGTTTTCATTGTAAATCATAGTTACAAATACAATTGATAGCACTTTCTGAAACCAAAAATATGATGCAACGGAAAACACAAAAAGAATATGACCCATGTCAATATTCTGTAAATCACTTTGAAGTCCACCAGAAACGAGAGAAACTCTAAAGAAAATTCAAAATTTTATTGAATAATTGATTGATTTTGGCCAAAGGCCTCGTAAGCATATTTAAAGTGATAACCTAGCCTTAATTCTTGTTGGACAAGAAAACAGGACTAATTACTAAAAATTATCAAAAATAGCAAAACTGAGATAATTGTGGAAATTAAAACTACTAGAAATCCTGAGCAAGTCGGAATTGACATAAGTCGATTCGGACTTGGAAATCAAAAGTTGTGGCTAAAACAAAACTTTTCTAAAATGAAAAAAATAACGATTTCGGGGCCTAAATGAAAGAATTCAGCTAGAAAACGGTATGCATCAACAACAAAGCTTTTGATTATTCACGGTCATGCCGAAACGCATTAACTGTGCAAGTTTCACATCATTTTGACTTCGATGCTCGGACTACTAAAATTTGATTGCCCTTGAATTTTGGATGTTCTCTCTTCAACATGTATGCATCAACCACTTGTTCCACATCAGTCCCCTCCACTCGGAAGGAACTTAACCTCAAGTTAGGTTCAGGATAAAGGGACTCTTCTGCATGGTACTGGAACGAATCCGTAAGATTGAAGGTCTTGGAAATTCCCATGGTCTCAGGTAGGTCGATCACATAGGCATTATCATTTATCTTCTTCAAAACCTGATACGGACCATATTTCTTGGGCTTCAACTTGCTATAAGTTCCTACTAGAAACCTTTCTACGCTTAAGAAAACCATCACTGAATCTCCCTCCTCAAATAGCTTGTGACGCATGTGCTTATCTACAACTGCCTTATAGTTTGCATTTGTCTCTTCCAACTTTTGTCTCACCTCTTCATGCACAACTTGGGCTTGTTTAGCCATATTTTATGCAGCATTACTAAATCCCAGACCCTATTTCGATAAACGAACTAAATCCACAATATGTCTTGGTGGCGACACATATATCATAGCAAAAGGTGTTTTCCTTGTGGCACTATGAACAATACTATTGTAAGTGAACTCAACCTGTGGTAATGTATGATCCCACTGTTTTGGCTTGTCTCCACAAATGCTACAAACTAGATTTCCTAAGGTCTTGTTCGTCACCTCTGTCTGTCCATTGGTTTGTGGGTGTGTAGTAGTACTACAGTTCAACGAGATCTTAAACATCTTGCACAAGGTCACCCAAAAATGGCTAAGGAACTTTGTGTCACGATCAGAGGTAATTGACTGCAGCACTCCATGAAGTCGAACCATTTCCCTGAAAAATAGTCACGCTATGTGTGAAGCATCTGATGTCTTCTGACAAGGGATGAAGTGAGCCATCTTTGAATACCTGTCAACCACCACAAAAATAGAATCTACTCCTCGCTGGGTATGAGGTAGTCCCAACACAGAGTCTATAGACAAATCTTCCTAAATATTGTTAGAAATAGGTCAAGGCGTTTAAAGACCAGTATTTTATGACTACTTTTGGATACCTGACAGATATAACACTTGTACACACAATTCGCCACATCTCTCTTCAGTTGCAGCCAGAAATATTGTCCCTCTAAGCTAGTCATTGTCTTGTCTCAACCCAAGTATCCACTCAATCCACCTCCATGTAGGTCACAAATTACTTTTTCCTGTAGAGACATCCTAGGGATACACAAACGGTTACCACGAAACAAATACTCATCATGGAAATCACTGACAAATTGTTTCTCAATACACTTGGCCCAGATTTCTTTGAAGTCTTCATCCTCCCTCATACAGCTCCTTTAGGCATTCAAACCCCACAATCTCATGAGTCAATGTCACCGATAGATTGGCATGATAGCTTAGCGCATCAGCAACCCGGTTCAAAACACTTGACATGTGTCGAATAGCAAAAGGAATTTTTTGAAGGAAAGTGGCTCACCTGACATGCATGTTATCCAGGTGCTTTTGGCTATTAATAAATATCAGGGCTTAATAGTCAATGTACAAAACAAACTCCCTCTGATGGGTTTCCAATTCTTCAAGGCCTAGACCACCACATAAAACTCTTGATTATATGTACTCCATTTCTGATGGGCTTCACTCAATTTATTGCTAAAAGAAGACTACTGGTCGCTTTTCTTGCGATAACACAACTCCAATCCCTACACCACTTGCATCACACTCAACTTAAAAAACTTTCTCAAAACTTGGCAGGGCCAATACTGGTGCGATGCATAATTTCTCCTTGATCAATGCAAAGCTCGTTTCTGCCTCTTCTACCCACTGAAATTTGCCTTTCTTCATACATTCTGTTATTGGTGCCATGATAGTACTAAAGTTCTGAATAAATCAACGGTAGAAGGTGGTTAATCCGTGGAAGCTCCGCACTTCACTCATGGTTTTTGGCGCTGACCATTCTCAAATTGCTTAGACCTTCTTTTCATCTACTTGAATACTTTCCGAACTCACCTTATAACCCAGGAATAGTAAACTATCTATAATAAAACTACACTTTTTTAGAAAAAAAAGCAACTAGTTCTCTTGTAAAACTGACAACACTTCCCGTAATTATTCCACATGCTCCTCCTCAATCTTACTATAGATAAGAATATCTGCAAAATAAACAACAAACTTTCCCACAAAAAGCCTTAATATCTGATTCATTACTTGCATAAAAGTGTTGGGTGCATTTGACAGTCTGAATGACATGACCAACCACTCATACAACTCATCCTTGCTTTTGAATGTTGTTTTCCACTCATCTCCAAGTTTGACCCGAATTTGATAATATCCACTACAAAAATCAATTTTTAAAAACAGTTTTGAACCCTTAAGCTGATCCAACATGTAATCTAAGTGGGGAATTAGGAATCGATACTTTGACAATCATCTTGTTGATGGCTCGACTGTCCACGCACATACGCCAACTTCCATCTTTCTTTGACGTCAACAATTCAGGAACCGCATACGAATTCATGTTCTCACGAATAAAACCCTTCTATAAAAACTCAAATTTCTCCCTCATAATCTCTTTCTCCTTCGGACTCATCCAGTAATGTGGCATGTTCAATAAACTCGCCCCTGGTATAAAGTCTATATGATGTTGAACATCTCTTAGGTGTGGTAAGTTGTTTGGAAAATCCTCTAACATGATGCCCTTGAATTGTTCTATCAACGATTTTAATTTTTCAAGAACTGCTATTGGTGCACCCTCTTGTTCTACCATGAGAGCCCTAACCACTAACGTGTAAACTTCTGGGTACCCTTGATTTCTGCTACGAACTTGGTGTCGGATCCGGTTACAATAAAAAGATTGCTTCTCCACTTTAGAAGGTTTGTTGGACATTGTTTTCCTCTTAGAAGGAACCATAGTAATTTTGTGTGACCCCCAAGTAAACAAGTGTTATCTCGACTCTTATATGTAATATCAAAATCATATTGCCACAAAGACCCAATAACACATGGTTAACATCCATATCAATTACATCACAGACAACATCATCCTTATATATCTTACCAATGGAAATAGGAACACGACAAATCCTGGTTACCTTTACAGTGGGTCCCTTCTTGATCCAGCCGATAGTATACAGATTTAGATGCTTCTCAGTTGGCAATTTCAGGTTTTCTACTAGGCACCTTGCAACAAAGTTCTCACACTCTTACTATCCACGATCAAATCGCACACTTTCTGACTAATTGTAAGCAAGATCAGAATATGTTATTTCGTTGAATAGAATCTTCTTGCTTTGGAGCATGCAGTACACGTTGCACTACACAATTGACTTGTTCCCCATCTTTTGTAGTGAATTCTACCCCATCATAGAAGTCACCTTGTCCTTCAACATCTTCAGCAACCTCTAGATCCACTTCTCCAGTTCCACCCAATTAACTGCCTTAGGGCAATCAAGATTAGAAAGGTGTCCAAGTTTCCTACATCTATAAAAAACCTCAGGTGCAGGTCTAACGTAAGGGTTGGGATTCATATTTGAACTTTGATTCAGATTTCTGACTATACTCCTATTGGTCTGAACTATTGCTTGATTGTTTCTACTGCCTCCTTCCTTATACTGGTTTAATGGGTCTGTTGATTGAACACCCTTCTCTCTACTAGCAAATGACAATCTAGATTGCTTCTATGAAATCCTTCATTCCATTCGTTTGTTCCAACAACTCGACCTTTAATGCTAAGTTAAAAGCTTCCTATACTGTCTAAACCACTTGTAACCCGATCTTATCTCGTAGTGATGATTTTAACCCATTCATATATCTGGCTACACGTTGTCCCTTCGTTTCATTCATATTATTTCGCTCTAAAAGCCTAAAGAAACTTTACGGTGTAATCAAACATGGATTTGGAACCCTACCTATCATAAGTTGCTTCATTCTGCGCCATGTTCTCACAAACGCTTTTCCTTGTCCCTATCAGTTCTTCTACAATTGATCCCACCATACAACGCCCCCTCTTTTTAGTTTGAACGCCATGAATCTCACCATCTTTTCTTCTAGTATCTCCATCATCTCAAAGAACCGCTCCACTTCTGTAACCCAATTAAGAAAGTCTTCTTCTATTCACAAATTTCCATTGAAACTCAGAAGCTCTTCCTTCAAACGATAATCATCTTTCTCTCTCAATTATCTTGCAGGCTAGGCTACACCATATCCCACATCATCTCCTTCATCCAAATCATCCTCGCTATCATGTTGAATACGAGGTGCTGGATTGTGTCTCCTATCAACAGGTTGGCCTCTAGCAAATCCTTTGGCATATGCCTTGTTAACTAGTGACCTATTGTTAGCGTTGAAGTTAGCCCCATCAAGCATGTCATAAATCTGTGTCACTTGTTGTCGTGTCTGCTTCACTGCTGCCCACAAGGCCTTTACCCCCGGTCACCGCCGATAGAGTTTTCATCTCTTACTTTGTTATTTTCCATCAAGATCGGCAAGTCCATGCTCTAATACCAATTGAAGCAGCGGAAAGCACATAAAGAATATGAATCACATCAATATTCTATAAATCACTCTGGAGTCCACCGGAAACAAAGGAATCTCTCAAGAAAATTTGAAATTTTATTGAATAATTGATTGATTTTGACCAAAGGGTTTACAAGTATATTTAAAGTGATAACCTAGACCCAATTCTTGTTGGACAAGAAAATAGGACTACTTACTAAAAATTAACAGAAATAGCAAAACTGTAAATCCTAAGCATACTATAAGTCAAGGGGAAAAGGAATTTAATTGATAACACCACTAAATCAAACCCATGCAAAATATTTTGTGTACAATACCAAAAATAAACTAGGTTTTTTCTTGATAGAGTTCTAGAGGTTGTGTAGGGTTTAGAGGAATCAATGTATATGCTTTAGTGATTTTTTAATTAAATTTTAACGGTAATATAAAATTATGAAGAACTTGAAAATATTATGTTGTTATGATACATTTGATTCTTTGATCATCAAGGAATTATGAAGAACTCTCGACTGTATATTATAAAATAGATTTCTTGCATTCTAATATCTTGTGTGACATTACATTTCAAAAATATTTTTGAAAAAGTAAAAAAAAACTATTTTATTTTAAATTAAATATTATGTGTTTTTAAATTATTTTTATATACTGATATAAAAAGTAATTTTTAAAAAATAAAAATAAAAATAAAAATAAAATTTTAATATATTTATAAACAAAAAACTATTTCAAAAATTATCTTCTACCTCATTCCTCTCTTTTCATGTTTTTTTTATGAGAGAGATTAAATGTACGTACAATTGCCTATCACAAGTATAATGATTGTACTGGATTCAATATCCATGTGCTTTAGACTACACTAGTCAACTGCCCGCACTACGTTGCGGGTGTAGTGCGGGCGAAAAAAATAATTTTGACAGTTGTTAAGATTAAAATATAATATTTTAATATATAAATATTGTCTATTATAATAACAATAATATCGAAGTCTCAACTTCTACAATTATCATTATTATTATTGTCAAAAAATTATCATTATTATTATTGCCAAAAAAATCATAAAATTATAATATTTTTTTTATCATTGCTATCACTGTTAAAACAAAACAAATTATCAAATTATTCTAAGAGAAAAATACCTAAACACATTAACAAAGGAGCAAGGAAAAAAAAATTATTATTATTATTATTATTATTATTATTATTATTATTATTATTATTATTATTATTATTATTATTATTATTATTACTATTATTATTATTATTATTATTATTATTATTATTATTATTATCATTATTATTTTTATTGAGAGAAAAAAACCTAAACACATTAACAAAAGAGTAAGGAAAAAAATATTATTATTGTTGTTGTTATTATTATTATTATTATTATTATTATTATTATTATTATTATTATTATTATTATTATTATAATGGAAAATAAAACACAAATATCAATTTATCAAGGGATTAAAATAAAAAATTCAAACTATTATTATTATTATTATTATTGTAATTATATATTTTTTATAATATTATTATTATTATTATTATTATTATTGTTGTTGTTGTTGTTATTATTATTATTATTTTTGTTGTTATTATTATTATCATTATTATTATTATTATTATCATCATGATTATTATTATTATTATTATTATTATTATTATTATTATTATTATCATTATTATTATTATTATCATTATCATTATTATTATTATTATTATTATTATTATTATTATAATGGAAAATAAAACACAAATATCAATTTATCAAGGGATTAAAATGAAAAATCAAAACTATTATTATTATTATTATTATTATTATTATTATTATTATTATTATTATTATTATTATTATTATTATTATTATTATTATTATTATTATTATTATTATTATTATTATTATTATGGAAAATAAAACACAAATATGAATTTATCAAGGGATTAAAATAAAAAATTAAAACTATAAGGGCCAAAATGAAAATTCAATATATTATCAATTTCAATAAAAGGATCCAATTGAATAAATCAAAACTTCTGTACTGTATTTATTGAATAATTTAAACCCAATCCGAAAACTAAAAGAAGGAGGACTGAAGTGCAACATTGACATTCAATCAATTCGAATTGGAGGACCCAATCGAACTAAATCAAAACTTATCAAACCAAAATCGAAACAAAATCAGGACAAAACACAAAATCGAAAGTCAAGGGACCGAAATGAAAAGTATCACAAAATGGGGGACTCTCCTGCACTTTTATGTGCAGGAGAGAGAGAGAAACGTGGCCGGCGCTTTAACCGGAATCCGACGCGTCTACGGATAGTTTTAGGGTACACGCGCCACCGCGGGAGGAAGACCACGCGGAGACGCATCTAGATACACGGCGGAATCCCGTCTCCGGCCACCGGAGGACATCGCACGCGCCACCTAAACAGGGCGTGGGGCGTTCAAAAGGCTGGCGCGTGCGGCACACGCACTAACAAACCGACAACACTAAAAAACAAAAACAAAGGTCAATTACCGTACTACCCTTGGACCGAAATAAATGTTTTTGTCTTATTAGGGGCTAGAAGAGTAATTAGCCATTTTTTAAATATATTAAAAAAAAAAGTGAGGCGGACCGGACCGGCCCGGTCCGGTCTGTACGCGTGCAATGACAGGAATGGCCCTCACTCCCAGCGCTTTTTACCGCCAGACCGAGCCCTATTTTGTCTCATTACCGGGGCTAAAATATTCAAAGCACTGTTCAAAATCGAAAAAAAAACAGGCGGACGAACTCGCGTGACACAGGGCCGAAATTGTTCGAGTCCACAGTGAATTGTCTCTAGTGCTACAGTAAAAGTCTGAGCTCTTTTAGATAGTTTTATAATAGAATTCTATGCTTGGACTGCTTAGAAATTAGAATCGAGAAATAATAAAAACAATAAATTAAAGCCATTTATGACGTGAGTATTTTGTCGATCACAGTGTGCCATACCTGCATATAGAGGAAACATGAAACACTTAGCATGGTTTTGTTTTGTGCAAAATTAAAACGACCTTGAAAATTCATTGAAATTGTGTAACTGTATTTTTTTCTCCATTTAAAAACACTTTAAACTAAGCTTTAATAGCATTGAATTGTTTTTATATGATTCATATGTAATTTTCGAATTAACCCAAAATAAATAAGTATTTTTGTATCCTAAATCTATAATAAAATAACCATAACACTCTTCTAAACAAAAAACCAAATGTAGCATCAAGAGTTATTTTTGTATTTTTATAATATTTTTTCTATTTAAGCCAAGAGATATTTTGATATTTGATATAATATGAAAAATAACAAACAATTAAAATACATGTTGAATTTACAAAAATACCCTTTAAATAAAAAATTAATTCTGAGCCTTATTATTTTTTTATTGCTTTTACTAAAATGATCTTTTTTCAATTTTACCATTTAATTAAACTTATACATGGAGTGAGATGGACCTAGAGAAAAAAAAATGACATCTGTGAAGCGTAAAGGACGACTATAACACTTAAAAGACAACCTCTAATTCAATTCCAAGAAGAATCTCATCAATGTTCTAAATAAGGTTGGTGTGTTGGGCTCCTAGTCAGCTTCAATTTAGGCTTATTTTTCGTAGTGTTAAAGTTAAAATATTAGTCTACTCAGGAAGCAAGGAAAAAATCAAAATTACCTCCTAAAAAAAGGATGATTTTTAATATTTAAAAAAGGAAATTTCTTAATCTACAAATGAAACTAATGAGCTATAAATTTGATTCCTAAGCTATGAGGAATTATTTAATGATTCTCTAAGTCTATGAAGAAAACCTAATGGTCAAAACATTAAAGACCAAATAAGACTTTTTTATCTTATTTTTTTGTAATTGCAACTTCAATTTTTTATTTTAAATTCATATTTTGTGCTCTAGGATTAATAAACATCAATTGACTTATATACTTAAGGATTTGGGTCTTCTTGTAAATAGGTTTTATACAAGTCCACATTTTTTGATTTTTTAAAGTTTAGCTTAGGTTAAAAACACATATGTAACCTAAGTTTGAACTAACAATTTTTCTTAATGATATTTAGATTATGACTGTAACTTTGTAAGGTTATGAGAGTGAAAATTCTCTCTTTCTTACTTCTTTAAAGGACTAAAATTACTTCTTGTGATTAAACTGATTTCGTGGTGTCAATCCATACTTCTTGTTCAAGAATTGTTATTCTTGGTTGAGGGTTTGAATCCAATAGTATTGCTTCCTAGATACAAATTATATTTACGTCACACTCATATCAAACCTGATTTACTTAGCTTTTAAGAAATTATTGTCTTTGCATGTGGGTTACTTAACTGCGTATTCAAGAGGTTTACATTAGTAACTATAAAATAACTATCTCAATTTTTTTCATGTTTTGAACTCACTGTTTTGATATCATTAGAGAATTATCTCAATCTAACAGCTTGAATTGTTAGGTAATACTCCAAAATATAAATTTATATTTTTCTCTAAAACTCACGTTAATTAGTCATTTCACATTGCTTATTTGTAATGTAAAATATTTATATGCATACTTGAAAGTCTCACTTTAATAGTCTATTTCTCTCTAGCTAGCAATTTTATAAATATAGACACAAACATTGATACCCATATAGATGTGACTAGATTGGTGACTTACATTATGACATGAGTTGATCAAAAAAATTTAAGCACACAAATAGAATGCTTAGACGACAAAAATATTTATAGAAATAAGAAAAACATGATACTCAAGTCAGTAATCTGACTGGATCCAATAAGATAGGGTTGTAAAATAATATGATTTAAACTATAACCAATGATAATATATAAACAATAAAAAATATGGCAACAATTAACCAAAACAAATGAGCCCTGATGTTACATCATGAAGACAAAGAAAAGAAAAAAGATTGTTGGAAACCTATAATCACATCATTATGGACATCATCCATTACAAAAAGAGTTTGTTGAGATGATTCTAACTCAACTACAACATTATGGACGACATAATATATAATTAAATAATATTGAAGGACAAAATATTCTTTTAGAAAATAGGAATCGAAAAACAATACAGCTAAAAAAATTATCCTAGATTATAGAAAAAAGCAATTAAAAAGGTCAGAAGAAAATTTGAAAAAGAATAAAATTGAATGAGTATGAAATCAAAAAAAAATTAATTCAATGAATTATTTCAAAAGAAAATCATAGGCAAATGATTAGGGACTACATAAAAAATAAAAGTTTAGGAGCCGACATGAACAATCAGGTGACAAGGCGTGAATACCAAGGAAGATAGAGAAAGGAAAAAAAGAAATGGTTGTCAAAGACAAACCAAAGCTCTTCTAGGTGTACATGTCACATAATCATAGAGGAGATGTCGAGAAAAAGCAGAAGCAACCCTGAAATGACCTTTTTGTAATTATGAAATAACTAAACTACTTTTTGTACCTAGGCTTAAGAAGATAAGCTTAAAAAGTAATTTTATTGTGAGCTTCTTAATTAAGTGGTAAAGATAGAAATCATGTTTGATAGAGCTTTGACCAAAATATAACCTTTCACCCAAGTACCAAAGGTATTAGAAAAATACTTGGACCTAGAGATAATCTTGTATCTAAAAACCATAAGTATGCAAATGACACCATGAAGCCAATCAATTTTCAATAATTTATTTTTCAAAGAAAGGTTGTTTTGCTATAATAAAAAAAAAAGCTCATGATTTATTTAGAGCTTAAAAATACATAATACAATCTCCTTTGAATAACCTTAATTGAATTTTTTTAGTTTACAAGCTAATGAGCCTCAATTAGTAATCAACTAACATAAATTCAATAATTAAATAAACCCCAAACAATGTCTAATTGACTAAAACAAATAAAAATTAAAAATAATTACTCGAAAATAAATAGAATAATAAAAACAAAGTCTTCATGCTAAAATTTCTCTATGAAGTATGAATCTCTAATTTTCACACATTCTTAACAAATTTCAATCATGACTTCAAACAACTCATGTTCTCTCGTCTAAATGAATTATTGGGCTTATGATATATAGTTGAAAAGCTTGTGATATCGAGTTTTTTTTTTTTTTATCTTAGCTTAAATCACAAAAACATTCCTTCTATACTTTGTATATGTTCCAAATAGTACACTAATATCTAGTGTGATTGATATATTTGATAAGATTGATCTAGTAACTTTGATAATATGAAATTATATGTTATGAAACACCATTTGACCTAAAAATTTACCAAAATATATTTTCATATGTCTAGTATTTACTTAAAAAATTTAAGCTTGATTAAATGTCCAAATCAATAAATATGCTCATACTTGCAAAACTAATTTGCAAAACTATATTTAAAAAAATGAAAAGACCAGAGAATCCGTTACCAAGAGTTATGTTTTCCAAACACTACGGGTAATATGATAGTTTAACTCTAAAAAAAGATTTAAATACCCCTCTATAAGAAAAACAAATAAATTCTCTTTTCCAAACGCATCATTGTAATTTAATTTGCAGAAAGAAAGGAAATTTTTTTATCTTGTTCCTAACCATTTTTAAAATGCCAAAATGATCTCATTGCAAAGACAATCATACTCCAATCATTAACTTACACATTGTTTTGCAAGGGTAAGATGGTAAGTTTACCATTCTTATCCATTTAGATGAATAATTAATTTGCTAACCTTTTAGTTTTTTTAATTGTGTTATTTAATTGGTTGACATGGCATGATGAATTGTAAATAAAATATAAAAATAGATAGGCTTTTGCTCGATTTCGAAATCAACGTTGACACCAAGAAAATATTATAAACTTGGAAAAAATAGAATTGAAGCCATGCATATGTTCCTTTTTCCATCTGTTTTTGTTTTATCAAATAAAAAGTAATACAAGTTTTGAAGTGTTGGTGTTAGAGACTAGCGTTTTTCTTTTTTTCTTTTTTGTATTATTATTTGGAATTAAAAAATATAAAACATACTCTATATAAAATTCAATTAAACAGTTCTCAATTCAGTTTTAAACACGAAAGTAAAATTTCGTGGAAGATATCCTATCAAAGAGGAAAATAAAATAAAATCAAATCAAATGAACAATGAAAATCGTAGTGGACGGAAAACAAGGGAACTTTTCAAAATCAACAACCTAGAGGTTTCTTGATAGAAATGATTTAGTGTCCAGTGATGAATTGACGTGTGCCATCAACCTGATTAGCATTGACCTTTTATTTTAAATAAAATGAAGGTGTTTTTAATAAATATTTTATCATAATTGTTTTGATCTCATGGCTAATTAATTTCCATTTTGGGCCCACATAAAGATTTGGAGGATGTTCTCTGTGAAGTAGTCGGCTCCTTGAGTGAAAATGCTATTTTTTTCATCGATTAATTAAAATATTAAATAATTAACTATACAGTAGATGATTCAATTATAAAAACTTGAGATTAAAAATTGTACAGTTTCCAAGCAAGCGTGAATACGAAAGCCAAATAATAACGAAAACATTTTACTTTATTGCAAAAAAAATCCCCTCCTATTCTGGGACCACCAAGAAAATTATAATAATAAACCAAAAAAGTAGTCGTTAACTTTGACAATTGGACTTGTAGAATTTTCCAAGGTATTCAATTAATAATCAACAATGTAGGTAAACAGCTATCACGAACCTGTAATCTACGACCGGTTCAGGCCCGGTTCTGTGATCAAGCCACCATCGCAATTATAAATAACACCAAGTAGTAGATGGGAAGAATAAAAGAGGCTAAATTTATCGAGAGAGGTGGAGAGATGGTGAACACGTTGTCACTGTACAAGCCCTTGTTGCATGGCCTGATGAAGTTAGCTGGGATGAATCGCAAAGTAGTAGAGATCGAATCAGGGACAGCCATCAATTTCTGGGTTCCGAGTGATGAAACCACCAAACCTGCTGTGGTGTTTCTTCATGGTTTTGGTTTCGATGGGATTTTGACGTGGCAATTTCAGGTGCTTGCTTTGGCCAGCAAGTACGCAGTTTATGTTCCGGATTTTCTCTTTTTCGGAGATTCAACCACCGATAAATCAGACCGGTCACCGGCTTTTCAAGCAGAATGCATGGCTAAGGGTCTATGGAAACTCGGCGTGGAGAAATGCACGTTGGTTGGATTGAGCTATGGAGGGATGGTTGGGTTCAAGATGGCCGAGATGTACCCTAATTTGGTTGACTCAATGGTGATAACTTGTTCAGTCATGGCCCTGACTGAGTCCATAACTCGTGATGGCCTGCAGAGAATCGGCTTTCCATCATGGGCACAGTATTTGATTCCTGAAACTGTCAAGGGTGTGAAGATATTGCTGGACGTTGCTTTCTACAAGTTGCCTTGGATACCTAATTTTATCTACAAAGACATTTTGGAGGTAAGCTTCGTTATCTAATTAGCTACAAGTATTGGAATTGATTTGATAATTGAGAGGAATTCGTCATGTATAGCTAATGGGAGTGTAATAATTAAGCTCTCTTAATTGATTCCTGCAAATTATAACATTTTGACATCGGTGGCAGGCCATGTACTCCGACCACAGGAAGGAGAGACACGAGCTTTTGGAGGATCTAATTGTAAAAGACAAAAACTTCACTGCCCCTCATTTTACACAGGTCAGAGAGAAATTAACATTAATATTATAATTACTCCCTCTTGATGGTCTGGGATGTGTAGCTGTTTTATAATGATTTTTTATATATTTTTCAAACTATTTTTTATCTCAGCACATCTTATAACAAAATTAATTTTAAACAAAAAAATAAAAAATTTAAATGTTTTTCACAAACATTTTTATGTATGCAATGTCACGCAGCGGCCATAGACAGGATTGAAGATGCTATTTATGTATTTGATCAAGAAGATAGTCTTTATTTTTGTCACGTGCTTTCACATTTTCCAATGAGGCGGTCAAGAAAGTTGATTATTTGTCGAGGAGGAGAAGAAACTAACACAAGTGCGGTTGTCATTTTCATTATTTTTTACTCGAAGGTCAAATTAACTAGCACGAGTGTATTCAATTGCAGAGGATACATCTTTTGTGGGGAGGGGAGGACATCATTTTCGACAAGACAGAAGTTAGCAACTTGATGGAGTATGTCCATTCCTCCATTGACTCTTCTATTTATTTAGCGTTTTGAAAAACACTTATTACGTTTGACATAATTAATTAAGAATTATATGACGCCAGAAATATATTTAAGTAGTCATATTTGTTATATGTAACGGGAATTGAAACTTTGACTGCAGGCTACTACAAAGGCAAAGCAACGTTGCATTGCATAGAGAGGGCAGGTCACCTGGTGGAATTGGAGCGACCCTTCGTCTACAATAGGCAGCTCAAGAAAATTCTTGCGTCTTTGCATGAAGATGGGAGGGAAAATTAGTGGAGCTCCTCTCTCAGATTTTGGCAATCGTTGTTTGTATTAGTTTGACTTTCAATATGATCATAAGAAAAGAAATTGTGTTCAATCGAGCTGTGGTGTGAGTTTTCCTGCACACTGATTTTATGGATTTCGTCCCAACCTAAATTAATCAATTTTATGGATCCAAATGTAACCTGGATAACCAATACAATTATGGATTAGATTTTTAAAAAGCTTCAAAATGGCAATCTCTTAAAATAATATTAGGACAATGACAAATTTGATCAACCTTGGTTCCCTGTGTCCCAAGTCATTGACTTTATTGGGTTTACTAAGTTTTTTTCGTATTTTCTTTATTTAATTATATAATAAAAATAAATGCTGAAAAAATTAATTATCAACCCTAAAATAGATATTTATTTGAAAATATAATAACCCTACAAAAAACAAAGATCAAGCAGTCAGTCTTTTTCCTCACTAATCAAATATTAAAGAACAAAATAAAAAAATAAAGGAAAAAAAACATATCTAATTGGTGGATAAACTTGCCAAACTTATGAATCGAAATAACTTGACCTAGCACGCCAAACACGTGAACCGGGTTATAAACTCCACTAGAATAATAATTTGTTTTTTTTAACTATTCTTTACTTAACTATATGATAACAAAAATAGACGATTGCAAAGTCAAGTACCAACCCAATATTGAGATATTCTCAATTAACCTAATATTTATAGATTAAATAAAATAAAGAGTCAAACTTGTCAACTACCCAAACCCATGAATATTTCCATGGCTTTATAAAGTTTTCTAACATGGTTTTTTTTTTTCAAAATATTTTTTTAACTATATGAGAAAAAATAAACAATAATAAATTCAATTTCAATTAAAAAGGGAAAAAATTATACCGTACTGTAAAATGGGATGACCTGGGCTACCACCAAACAACAAATAATTTTAAAAGGAAAAATATAATAAATAAATTATAAAATTTAATTTTCAATCACCTAAATATATATATATATAAATATATAATAAAAATTAAAAGAAAAAAGAAAAAAATGTTTTCCAAGCTCTTTAGCTTTTTTGTTTATTGTTAATGTGTGCAAGGGGTCAACAATCCAATATTATATAAGGCACGCTAAAAATTAACTAGATTGATTACACTTCTCATTTAGCAAATCTAACATGGAGAAATTCTTGAAAATTTAAACTAAATTAATCCGATTCTATAAGATTATCTCCTTCCTCTTGAATATCTATTCGTAGCCTTTCATGGATATTCCAAATCCAAAGTTTCATGGATACCTTTCACTATCGAGTAATGATCTCCTCTTATCCAAAGATTCAGATTTATTAGTTAAAACAATTCATTTAATGCATGAGATTTCTATTTAATGCATACAACTTTTTGATGGGTTGAATTGGAAAACAATTAGAAAGCGACATTAGAGTTCTTCATTAGATCAAACGAGGTTATTTGCCCGCGCGCTACGCTGAGTTTTTTTTAATGTAGAAAACTAATTGATTTTTTTATGTGTTGTAAGTAGTTATTTTCATATTTAATTAATTAAATTGTAATAGATCAAATTTGTTAGAATTTTTGTTTTTCCCCACTTAAAATGAACAGTGTAATCGAAACGCAGGGGAAGTGGTCCGTATATTTTTTTTATTATAGATAACTTGAGTAAAATTTTTCTACCCATTTTGTTTGTAAGTTGTATTTTTCCCCTACTAATATCATATCTGAAATATTAATTTTTTTCTACAAAAACAATCTAAAATCCAAGAATCAATTTTTTTTAAGAAATAAGCTTCAACAAAACAGGACACAATTAGAATTAAAATGCAAATTATTTTTTTTATTTTATAAGATTTATTAGTCATATTATTATATTAAAAGTATTTAAGAACACTCATATTATTTTTTTGTTCTTTAAAAAATCCTAGGTCATTTTTTTTTCTGTTTATATATCTATTTTTCAGGTGCTAATATTAAATAAATATTAAAATATATAATTATTGTCACATATTTATAAGAAAAAAAATAAATAAATGACAAAATAAAAATAAATATAGGTAGATTGAAGAAAAAAATGACTTGAAAGATAAATAAAAAGAATTAAAAAAAAATAAGAGAAAAAAATAATCAATATAAATTTTAAAATGATCATCAACACAAATTAAAATGTAAATATTTAACAAAAAAAACATAACAACAATGGAAATAATAAAAATTGGTGAGACCATAATTATTGTTAGAAAAAATATTAAATAATTTTTTATTTTATAAGATTTTTTACTCATATTATTATATTAAAATTATTTTAGAGCAATGAAAGTAATTTTTTCTCCCAAAAAACCTAGGTTATATATATTTTTATTATTTATTACAATGTGAACAGTAAGTAATTCGGGAGCACTTTTAGCTTTATATATATATATAGTGAGATGATGAGTTTGAACTTCCTAAAATTGGAAATACAGAAAAATTAGAAACAAATATTAAGAGCATGTACATATAAACATGGACAGAAATATAAACTATATAAGAAATATGTATAAAAAATAAAGGCACTAAAAGAAAATCCAAGATTAAAAGTATAAAGGATAAAATGAAATAAAAAAAAACATATGTAATAAATTTAATTTGAAAGACAAAAGTGAAATTAATCCAAACATTGATACCGATGCAATTAAATAATTTAAGATCAAACAAGAAATTAAAAGAATTAGGACCGAAATGAAAACTTAAATCTATAATTAATTTGCATGGAAGGATAAATTTGAAAGAAATCAAACTTTGATAAAAAAAATATTAAGAATTATTAATAAATTTGCATGGAAGGATAACATTAGAATAAATCAAAACTTTGATACAAAAAATATTAAGAATTCCAGACCAATCCGAAAATTCAAAGAATGAGAACCTAAATGAAAACTACAATATATAATTAATTGCAATTGAAGGATGAAATTGAAGGAAATTAAAACCTATATAATAGCAATAAGGACCATAAAAAAACAATTAAAAGTTTAGGAACTCAAATGAAATTTGAGAAAAAACAGTGCGCTGATGTCAGCTTGCGTAGGCAGGAGAGAGAAAAGGGTGGGAAACTTTCGATCGATCATTGACACGTCTCCGGCCACCGTGGACTAACACGCGCCGAACCGGGTGGAATAGAACATGGCTGAAAATTATTCTAAACGCCGGTTGAGTATTTTTGGACGCCGTAAAACTCCGCACGCGCCTCCCGAAATACACGTGAGCGTTAAAACGCACGGCGCGTGCGGCGACGCACCAACAGTAAATCGGTTGAAAAAAGAATAAAAAATTGGTAAATTTACCATGACACCCCTCGCTGCTAGAACTGGTTTTTGTCATTTTCGGGGTCAAAAAGGTTATTGCACTGTGCAAAGAAATATTTACATATGCATAAACCGGCTAGACGGGCCGAACCGGTTTGGTCCAAAAGTACGTATTTACCTTCGAGCCCCTAAGTCCAGTTTCCTTATTTTGTCGTTTCCTAGGGTTAAATTTGTTAATGCACTGTGCCAAAAGGGAAAAATCAGCAGACCGACCGGACCGAATGAATCGAACCAAAAATTGAGCATAACAGTAACCGTGATTAGTGATTTGTTTCTTGGTGCACAGTGGTATTGAATCGTGAGTTGTTTTAGCTGTTTACATAATGTCTGGTGTTAAGATAGTTATTAACAGAATAATATTAAATCCTATTAATAATAATTTAAATCTAATCACTTTTTTTATTAAAAAATTAAGTTCAAATAACTCTTTAACAAGAATTTGAACTTGCTATTAGACTCATACCTGCCGCGTGCCATATATTGTTTTCTCTCACAAAAACAAATTATACATGAAGGCTTTTGAATGTATATTTTTCATAAGAAATGGTTTTAAATATAAATTGAAAATTATTTTTTTTATTAATAATATCTAAAAATAAAACCACAAACATAAAGGGCTGAATATAGATCAATATATTGAATCTTGTAAGACAATATATTTACATGATTGTATTTATTAAATTTATTTATTTAACACATTTTTTTATTAATTCAAACAATATTCAAAATAAACACACATATTAAATTAATTCAATAAAATAAAAGTAAAAAAATATTATGCAAGACTACACATATTATAAATATTATCTAAGAAATTTTTTTTTTGAAAAATAAAGTTCTTCAATACAAATGGTAAAATAAATTATAGATGAATCATAATAATCTCTTTAAAAATTAAACATGCAAATACCATTAAAAAACTCTTTTATAGAAAAATAGTTAAATAAGAAAGAAAGAAAATCACGAATGAATGATATTAATTAATACATAAATTTAAAAATTATTTTTTAAAAAAAATATTAAAAAAGATACAAGTTAAAAAAAAAAAAAGCAATATAAAAAACATAACCTTAATGTTGTAGCTTAACTTGTCAAAATTATGATCCAAATCATCAAGTCAATTAAGTTCAAAAAATATTTTCTTTTTAAATTTATATCCAACCCTAAAAAAATAAAAAAAAAAGCCCAAAAATGTGGTCCTACAAGGGATGCATGTTTGGGACATTATATGAAAAGCCTAGGGGTGAACATTTTCAGTTTAGTTTGGTTTTTATGATTAACAATTAGGGAAACCAAATTTAGTTTTGGGCTTTCCGATGGGTCTGGGCTTTCTGATCGGCTTTTTTCCACTAAGCAATTAGTTGTATTAAATTGTCAGTGTTAAAATTGGTTTTTATTATGCTTTTTCTTACCTTTCTAATAGTATTATTTTGTTTTGATTAATTGAGCATGAGTCACAATAATTTAAATTATACACGTTAACAATTTGAAATTTAAATTACAAAATGTTCAAGGCTTATCACTCTACTTTAAGCTTGGTGCTTGACCACCATATGTTTATCATTGTGATTTTTCTTTCACTCTTCCATTCTTTCCTTCCATGCAACCTTTCCATACCCATACACTGCCTGATCAATGAACAGAATAATAATTTCAATATTATCGTCCAAGAATTAAAAGATACAAAAACTGAAATAGGAAAAGTCACTATCAACCAGTTCCTAGAAAAATTAACGCATGGAATGCATTGTTTCATGCAATAGTGTGATAAGAGGGATACTAGGCAAAAACATCTTAAACATCATATATTGGTTAATAAACCTAAAACTTGGAGCTTTGTCCTCCACGAACATGAGTCTTTTAGTAATTGTAAGCGATACACTAGAGCTACATATATGACCTGCAATCATTTATCTCACTAGCCGAGTTAAAGGCATAAAATGAAAAGGCAAAAACATCATATTGTTATTGACTTATTGCTGGATTGATCAAGCAAGTAGAATGCTTTTACCAGAATATACATTCCATTACCCTTGAGAACCCTATAGCTTGTTATCAACTGCTTCAATATATCGTGAACATATCAAGCAAGAAAAAAGTAAAAATAAAATTAAGGAACAATTGAGCATTGTTGTTGACAGCTTATCACTCTACCTCCAAACTTCCTTGAGCATCTTGGGAGCATTGTTTCGTGAATCATTCCTACACTACAAAAAAAATATCAATTGTTGTATATCTATCAGGGATACAAATCACAAATTCTAATTAAGTATCAAAAAATCAACAAACTTAATAAATACCAAAGACAACAACATCTTGCTTCGCACTTACTAGGATAGAGTCTAGAGATCCATACCCATACACACCAGGCTAAGATCAGACAAAAATCAAAACAGCCAACCATTTAAGTCATAATGTATTTCAAAAAAATTGTAAATCTTCAATTTAATGAACTTACATGACATGAAAGAATCAGGAAATAACATTAGGTGAACCCATGTTCCACAAAATAAAGGGTATAATAAGGGCATGCTTATCAAAAGAGATTCCAACATCCTATACCAAAAACCTAGTCTCACCATGTGAACATCAAATACGTTAAAATTATAGTTTTAACATGCAAAAGATACAGATTGAAAAGTGAAATTAGAACAATCAAATTTACCTCTTCACCATAGGTTAGGAGGGCAATTTCAAGAACAACAGAAGTGGATTCGAACTCAAATGGTGTGGCAACACTAAAAACATTGGATTGGGAAGACAAGTTAAGAGAAGAATTTTTTTAAAAAAAGAACAAGAAAAAAACACTAAAAAAAAGATGGTGAGTGTAGAGGAAGGGGATGACTAGCGAGTAGAAATAAGAGAGGCTAGTGGATTGTAAAGGTAGGGGATGACTGGTAAGGATGCTTTACAGAGTGCAGAGGAAAGGAGAGGGGCGACGACTAGGTTTAGGAAAGACTTCGAAAGTTAGAAACTTTTCAATTTATAGTACAATGCTTAATTGTGAACCAGTTTGGTTTGATTTGGTTTTCTAAAATAAAATAAAATCAACAACCAAGAGGTTTCTAAATAGAAATAATTTATTGTCTATTAATGTGGGATAGCTACAGCATAACAACAAAATGCAGTGATGAATGTAAGAGATATAAATCATATTTTAGAGCTAATCTAACAACTTAAGTTCTTAGGTGAGATGCTTCCTTAAACAGTTCTAAATTCAGTTTTAAACACAAAAGTAAAATTTTGTGTCAGATATCCTATCAAGAGGAAAAAAAAAAAATCAACAACCAAGAGGTTTCTGAATAGAAATAATTTATTGTGCATTAATATGGGGTAGCTACAGCATAACAACAAAATGCATTGATGAATTGACAAAATGCATTGATGAAGTGACGCGTGCACACAACCTGATTAGCATTGACTTATATTTTAAAATAAAATGATGGTGGTTTTAATAACCATTCTATCATACTTGTTTTAATCTCACGGTAATTAATTTCCATTTTGGCCCTACATAAAGATTTGGAGAATATTCTATGAAGTCAAAATGCTATTTTTTTCATCGACTAATTAAAATATTCAATAGTTTAAGGATATAATAAAATGCATATAATGAAATAAAAATCCTAAATGCTATTTAAGGTTAAAAAAATAAAAAAAATAAAAACTCTCAATCGCAAAAGCTAACGTTAGGATGTTAACTTCAAATCTTCTCGATTGCTTAATGAAACATCCATCATATGAGGTCTCACATAATAATAAGAACGAGCTATTATCCCGCGTTTCGCCGCTGGAATAAAAATTTTTTATTGACTTGTTTTAACAAATATAATTTTTTATTTTTTATTCTGATTTATATTTTTTATTTTAATTTCAATCTTAGCAAGTTTTTTGAATTTTTTGTATGTATTGGAGTTGGCTAATTTAATATTTAATGAGTAAAATTATAATAAATAAAATCTGCTAGAAAATGGGTTTTTTCCAGCCATAAAGTGATTGCATGTTGTTACTGCTAAACATATTTTGCTAATTATTTAATCGGTTTTTTTTTATGAAAATGAGCTACGTGTCTCGTGTAACATACTTATTAATTATTTTGTATATTTTACTTGTTTCATGAATGATGTCATCAGCAAATAGTAAAATTATCATCAATGAATTTTTGCATAAATTGGTGATTTGTTTGATGCAACAAACAATTTGATTGACTTTTTTTCAACAACTTGAGTAATAATTTAATTGTTAGATAGCAAAATCGTAATTAATCAAATTGACTAAAGATATATTATTTATTGTTTGCAATATAGTAATTGTTTGTTGGACATGTTTTAAACAATTTGATGATTAATTTATATGACACATAGCAAAAATGCAACTGCTAAAATTGACCAAAGTTTTGTTTTGACATTTTTTTTATATTATTATATTAAAAGTATTCTAGAAAACATTGATTAAATTAATGTGAGATCTATATAAACATACATTTTTTATATCAAACATACATTTTTATATATATTTTAAGACATTCACATCAAGAACACAACACAACATATAATTAGCATCCCTTAATTTTTAAAGGAAAAACCAAAAAAATAATTATTATCATTATTTTAAATATCCTATCTATAGTAAAATTAATATATATAAAAACAATATAATCTTAAAAATTTTAAGCTGATTATTTAGCTTAGATGCATAGCATAAGCAAGAAACAAAATTACAGAAAAATTCCTAAAAAAATTTTTTTATCATTATTTTAAATGTCTTATTCATAGTAAAATAAATATATATAAGAACTCTATAATCTTAAAATTTGTAAGGTGATTATTTAGCTTAGATGTGTAGCAATTGTAAACAAATTTAAGATCATTAACAATTTTATGACATGTTAAAAAATATGGTGTTGGCTGTGGTGAAGTGCAGGGCAATTTAATTTTTATCATTGTAGATATTTAAGCACAATTTTTCTACTTATCTTGTCAACATGTGGTTTCGTATATTTTTTTTGCATGATATGAAATCTGCAATATCATAAAAAACAGATCAGAAGTTAGTTTTAACAATGATAACATTGAATAATGAATTTTTATCACAATTACCGAAGTTCTCATTCTAAATATTCTATACATAACTAATATTGTAATTTTTATTGGTTATATTATTGATGACACCATCATTATTGTTAGATTTTTTTTATTTTATAATATTTATTCAGAGTATTATTATATATAAGTGTTATTATATATATATATATATATATATATATATATATATATATATATATAGTAAGGCGTTAATATCAAACAAATTTTAAATATATAATCAGTCTCATATATTTATAAGAAAAATAATCATTTTCATTTGTTTGAATGCCTTACCTATGATAATTATAAATATTAACACCTAAAAATATTAAGAAAAGAGAAATTACCAGCAAAAAATATGACAAAAGAAATATTATTACATTTAAAAGTATTATTTGACTTGAAGAATAAATATAAATTTTTTAAAAGGGAAAAAATAATAAATATGAATTTTCAAATGATCATTAAAAGAAATTAAAATTGTAAATTAAATTTAAAAAAAAACACCTTAATAACAAAGGAAATTAAAAAAAAAATCAAGAGCATGTACATATAAGCATGGAAAAAAATAATATACATTTAAGAAATATATATATATATATATATATTAAAATAACACCAAAGATTAAAAGTATAAGTTTATAACAATTACTGAAGTTCTCATTCTAAATATTCTATACATTCTATACATAACGAATATTATAATTATTATTGGTTATACTATTGATGTCACCATCATTATTGTTAGGAAAAAGGTTTTTTTTATAATTTATAATATTTATTCATCATATTATTGTATTCAAAGTATTTTCATATATATATATATATATATATAGTATGATTTTGGTTTCAAAAATAAATAAGTTTATATATATATATATATATATTAAGGCATTAATATTAAAAAAATATTAAATATATAATCAGTCTCATATATTTATAAGAAAAATAATCATTTTCATTTGCTTGAATGCCTTACCTATAATAATTATAAATTTTAACACCTAAAAATATTAACAAAAGAGAAATTACCCCAAAAAAATGACAAAAAAATATTATTACATTTAAAAATATTATTTGACTTGAAGAATAAATAGGAATTTTTAAGAGGGAAAAAATAAAAAATATCATTTTTCAAATGATCATTAAAAAAATTAAAATTGTAAATTAAATTAAAAAAAAACATAATAACAAAGGAAATTAAAAAAAAATTAAAACAAAAATCAAGAGCATGTACATATAAGCATGGACAAAAATAATAACCATTTAAAATATATATATATATATAATTAAAATAAAACCAAAGATTAAAAGTAATGAATATGAAATTTAATGTAAAGGATAAAATTGAATAAATCAAAACTTTGACACCAAAACAAATAAAGAATTTCAAGTGAAAGTGGAAATCAAAAGTCTGAGGATCGAAATTAAACTCCCATGGATAATAAATTTCCATCCAAGGATACAATTGAAAGCAATCAGAACTTTGACACCGAATATATTACACCATTTAACTGAAAGCCGGAAATTAGAAGTTCGAGGACCAAAATGAAAATATGGAAATTAGGACAACAAAACACAATCAAACAATCAGGGACAAAAATGAAACTATCAACAACACTGGGGACTCCCGTTAATGTTTTGCCGGAAGGAGAGAGAAACGGTGGAGCAGACGTTTGATCACCAAGGGGAACATTTCAGGCCACCTTTGGTAGAAACGCACGACACCATAAGCTTGAGGTAATGGACGCGAACCCGGTGACACGCCGGAATGAAATTTTTGACCGCCTAATAACATGTCACGCGCCACCCGAATGGGGACGTGAGCCAAAAAATCGAAATCGCGTCCAACGGACGCGCCTGCTGTTGTCGGCAGGAAACACTTTTTTAATCCGGGACAATTACCTAATAACCCCTAAGCCTAATTCTTTGAATTTGTCTTTTATGGGGATAAAAATGTATTAGCACAATTCGAGCACTGTTCATGACCGAATAAAATATAATTAAAGAAAGTGCCAATTACTTACTTACCCCTCCTGCCATTTAAGCGCTTTTTGTTTTTGATGGGGGCAGAACGGTAGTTACCCCTTTTCGAAACTGTTCATGAAAGTGGGGTAAATACCGTTTAACCCCTGCAGGCAAAACGTGTTTTTGTCTTATTAGGGGGGTGTTTTGGTTATTACAATGTGCACATTAATGGTAAAAAACGAAAATACCCCTGACTCCAGTGTTTAAAGGCAGGCGCACCGAGTAGCAAAATGGTCATTTCACTGTTGAAATCCAGAGTGAACTGTGAGTATGACTACAGTGGAAACGCCACACGGCTTAGTTTATTTTTAATTAAGTGGCTAAACGCTCGCTTACGTTTCCAAGCAAGCGTGAATATCATAACCTTTTATTATATCCAGGAAAACATTTTATTTTGTCTGTAAAAAACAAATCCCTCCGATGCTGTCGACCCACCAAAAAAAGAATAATAATAAACCGAAAAAGTAGTTGGTAACTTGGACAGTTGGACTTAAAATAAAAGAGCCTTTGTTGGACAGTTGGACTTACAAGGGTGGATATCATAACCAATTGTTTCAACAAATAACACCATTGCTGGGGTCAAAATTTATACTAAAAGAGCCTAAATTTCTAGACAGAGCTGGAGAGATGGTGAACACTTGGTCATTGTACAAGCCCTTGTTGCATGGCCTACTGAAGCTAGCTGGGATGAATCGCCGAGTAGTAGAGATCGAATCAGGGACAACCATCAATTTCTGGGTCCCGAGTGATGAAACCACTAGCAAGAAAAAACCTGCTGTGGTGTTTCTTCATGGTTTTGGTTCCGATGGGATTTTGACATGGCAATTTCAGGTGTTCGCTTTGGCCAACAAGTACGCAGTTTATGTTCCGGATCTTCTCTTTTATGGAGATTCAACCACCGATAAATCACACCGGTCACCGGCTTTTCAAGCAGAATGCATGGCTGAGGGTCTATGGAAACTCGGCGTGGAGAAATGCACGGTGGTTGGATTGAGCTATGGAGGGATGGTTGGGTTCAAGATGGCTGAGATGTACCCTAATTTGGTCGACTCAATGGTGATAACTTGTTCAGTCATGGCCCTGACTGAGTCCATAACTCGTGATGGCCTGCAGAGAATCGGCTGTCCATCATGGCCACAGTATTTGATTCCTGAAACTGTCGAGGGTGTGAAGACATTGCTGGACGTTGCTTTCTACAAGTTGCCATGGATACCTAATTTTATCTACAAAGACATTTTGGAGGTAAGCTTCGTTAGCTAAGCTATCATATATCCCTTCAATGTTTGTATAGATGTCAAGATTCAAGACAACCAACCTCACTGTTTTACTTTTATAAGATTTTAAATTAACGACATAAAAAATCCTGCTATGCTTGCAAGCAAAGTAGTATTGGAATTGATTTGATATTTCAGAGGAATTAGTCATGTATTTAAGCTCGCTTAATTGATTTTTGCAAATTATAACATTTTGACATCGGTGGCAGGACATGTACTCCGACCACAGGAAGGAGAGACACGAGCTTTTGGAGGATCTAATTGTAAAAGGCAAAAACTTCACTGCCCCTCATTTTACACAGGTCAGAGAGAAATTAACATTAATATTATAATTACTCCCTCTTGATAGTCTGGGATGTGTAGCTGTTTTATAATGATTTTTTTTATATTTTTTAAACTATTTTTTATTTCAGCACATTAAAATGATATAAAAATGTATAACAAAATTAATCTAAAGCAAAAAAATGAAAAATTTCAATGTTTTTCACCAACATTTTTATGCAACCAATGTCACGCAGCGGCCATAGACAGGATTGAAGATGCTATTTATTTATTTGATCAAAAGATACTCTTTATTTTTGTCACGTGCTTTCACATTTTCCAATGAGACGGTCAAGAAGTTGATTATTGTCGAGGAGAGGAGAACAAATTAACACAAGTGCGGTTGTCATTTTCATTATTTTTTACTCGAAGGTCAAATTAACTAGCACGAGTGTATTCAATTGCAGAGGATACATCTTTTGTGGGGAGGGGAGGACATCATTTTCGACAAGACAGAAGTTCGCAACTTGATGGAGTATGTCCATTCCTCCATTGACTCTTCAATTTATTTAGTGTTTGAAAAACACTTATTACATTTGAAGTAATTAATTAAGAAATATAGATATTTTTTTTTATAACTAGGGTGTCCGAGCCAGCTTGGACGCACCACAACTAAATCCAATATATTTAATTAGTCATATTTGATATATATAACGGGAATTGAAACTTGGACTGCAGGCTACTAAAAGGCAAAGCAACGTTGCATTGCATAGAGAGGGCAGGTCACCTGGTGGAATTGGAGCGACCCTTCGTCTACAATAGGCAGCTCAAGAAAATTCTTGCGTCTTTGCATGAAGATGGGAGGGAAAATTAGTGGAGCTCTCCTCTCTCAGATTTTGGCAATCGTTGTTTGTATTAGTTTGACTTTCAAAAAAAAAGAAATTGTGTTCAATCGAGCTGTGGTGTTTGTTTTCCTGCATACTGATTTTCTGTTTTCACAAAAATCGGCCTGCCAAGAGTTGCAATCATGTTATATCACATTGTCAAGAATACTAAAAATGCAAAGAGTTTTTTTTTTTTACAGTATTATTAAATCTGTCCTAGGTTAATTTTAAAATATCTCGTACTAGTTTTTTTTATTTAACTCAAGTTTTTAATTAAATAAAATAGGATTCGTCCCAACCTAAACTAATCAATTTTATGGATCCAAATGTAACCTGAAAAAACCATACAATTATGGATTAGATTTTAAAAAAGCTTCAAAATGGCAATCTTTTAAAATAATATTAAGACAATGACAAGTTTGATCAACCTTGGTTCCCTATGTCCCATGTCATTGACTTTATTGGGTTTACTAAGGTTTTTTTTTGTACTTTCTTTATTTAATTACATAATAAAAATAAACGCTGAAAACAATTAATTATCAACCCTAAAATAGATATTTATTTGAAAATATAATAACCCTACAAAAAACAAATAAAAATAAATCAAGCAGTCCGTCTTTTTCCTCACTAATCAAATATTAAAGAACAAAATTAGAAAAAAAATATTAAAAAAATAAAGGAAAAAAACATATCTAATTGGTGGGTAAACTCGTCAATCTTATGAATTGGATAACCTGGCTAGCACACCAAGCACGTGAACCGGGTTATAAACTCCACTAGGATAATAATTTGTTTTTTATAACTATTCGTTAATTACTTAACTATATGATAGCAAAAATAAATGATTGCAAAGTCAAGTACCAACCCAATATTGAGATATTTGTTTTAGACCATGGTAGCCTTAGAAAGCAAAACTAAACTAATGATCAAATAAAGGGAAAAGTGAAACTTGTCAACTAGCCAAACCCATGAATATTTCCATGGACTTTATAAAGTTTTATAACATGTTTTTTTTTCAAAATATTTTTTTAACTATATGAGAAAAAATAAACAATAATAAATTCAATTTCAATGAAAAAGGAAAAAAATTATACCGTACTGTAAAATGGGATGACTTGGGCTACCACCAAACAACAAATTATTTTAACGGCAAAATACAACAAATAAATTATAAAATTTAATTCTCAATCACCTAAATATAAAAAAAATATTTTTATAAACATATAATAAAAATCAAAAGAAAAAAGAAAAAAATATATTTTCCAAGCTCTTTAGCTTTTTTGTTTATTGTTAATGTGTGCAAGGGGTCAACAATCCAATACTATAAGGCACGCTAAAAATTAACTAGATTGATTACTCTCATTAGCAAATCTAAAATATATATAATGCCATAACTATTACTTATTTAAGTTGTCACATCATGACATGTATATAGAAGAGATGAATTCTAACAACATCTTGAAACTTTTGTTCAAGAATCTAATTTTTGACAATTGTGCAATGTAAAATATAGAATTGGAAACTATCTTGGAGCTTCGATGGTTGGGAGTTCCATGAATCAATTCAATGAGCTTTTAGGACAAATTTGATCGGGTCTAAACTTAATATCTCATCATAAGACCAAGAAAAGATATCTCAATACTCCATCAGAAGTTCCATGTCATATCCTTTTTTCTACAAGTGATAAGTTTGCATTAATGAAGGTTGTATGTGGGTTATCAACGATGCTTAAGTTAACCTTTTTAAATTCATTCATCATAGACTTATTTTCTTATTCAAAGGTGGTGTGTGAAGCCTCTTTTAATATTTTTCAACCAGAAACTCATCATTGTTATTTTTTTAGTAGTGTTATGATTTGAAGTGAGACTTATAATTTCATTTTGTTTCTCTTCATCAGAGAGGTTTGTGATCATTATTTTGGTTTCAATATCACCTCATCTCTTACCAATCATTTGTGTTGTCTCTTCATGATTGAAGATAGTTTTCTATAAAGATCTTTCTAACCTTTTAACAAAATTGGTTGGTGATCAAGTATATGCTTATCAAAATATATTTTAATGTTCATCCATTTTTTTTTGGGTTCTAATTCTATCAAAGACGTAAACATGAGTAGTGGTCACACCAAAACAATCTAAAAAGGTGCTAAAGATCTCTTTATTAATCTTAAAATGAAAAATATAAGTTTGGAAGCTTAATTTGAGCTGCATTAAGGACATTGTAATTTTAGAGGATCAAATTTAATTTCTACAAAGTCAATTAGGTAAAACTAAAGACAAGATTGCAAGAAAAATAATGTTTTGGGGTCAATTAAGGGCCATGTCAAAGAAGTTCGAGATCAAGGACCACATTGTAAAAGGTGCTAAAAATTAAGGGTTGAAATTGACATGAGTAAGGATTTAACTGCAAATAACTTTTAGAAATCAACCCAAATTGGTTGAATGCAATGAGAATAAAAAATCAAAGACTAAAATATAAATGAAGAAATAATAAATTAAAATGGACCAAACGGTCCAGTTTTGGCACCGCTATGCATTTTTTTCTTCATAAAAAATAGTTGAATAACCTTTTACAAAGTTATTAAATGCATTGTCATGCCTTAACTGAGATGAAAAGAGATGCTCATCTGGTTAATATGACATTATACTATGTCCCCAATATGATTCCCACTAGAGTGTCACCGAAGAGCCACTGTAATGAGCATCAAAATCCTTAGACTTGATCTATTTTTAATAGTCTGGTGAGAGGGTATAAAATCTATTATACTGCAAATATTGATTAGAAGAGGGTTGAATGGGTGAAGATTTAAACCAAGAGGAAAATTGATATCCCTTTATGGATTCAACTGTAAATAAAGGCTAAGTAAAAAAAATAAGGACTAAAAAGCCTTTTTTTCTCTTTCAAACTTCTAACCAAAGAATCCATAAACAACCACCTCTCCCTTATGACCATTATTTTCGTTAGCGATAAAAGAGGAACAACAACATAACTTTCATCTTCTATTTTTTTGCAACTGTTTCCTCTCATGATGAACTAAAAACACTTCTTCTATAGACCTAGTGGTCCAACCATAAATGACATTAACTTCCTGTAACAACATCATCAATGTCATAACATCTAATTGTATCTTCATCAACCATAACAGATTGACTCTTCATAGTATCGATAGCCTTCTGTACCAACTACAATAGTTTCAACTTCCAATTGTAGCAGCATCAAGCTCCTAAGAGCAATTGAACTTCTTAAACCCAACCATATCAACTCCATTCCTTGCAAGTAGACCATCAACAACAACAACAACATCTCAAGCTTCTTTTAGCAACAGTCGCGCTATTTTCTTCTCGAGCTCTAGGTAACCTTCTGTTTTCTTTTCCTTTAAAATAGGCATGTAAGATATGAATCAATTCACATCTTATTGGCTCTATTTTTCTTCTATATGAAAGAGGGATGGGTTGGACCCTTAGCCTAGCCTATGTGGTTAAGCTGGGTCTAGCCTATGTATTAAAACAAAAGTTAGGCTGACTAGCTTCACAAAACCAAATTGGGTTGGGGTTAGGTCTTAAACCCAACTAGCCTAGCCTTTTATGCCATTCCTTTAGATTTTAACTTATTTTTATTTTAATATCTAACCAAAGAGGTATTAGAAATTTCAAGAAATTAAAACTAAATATCTTCATTTTAAAAACATAAAGTATGTTTGTGTACAAAGATTTCATTTAATATCAGGGTTATAAGCTTATACTATAAAATACTGACCTAATATTAAAAACACTCGTTTTAACCAAATATTTTAAAAAAATATCCAAAGATTTCTAAAAAAAATCCTCATTTTAAAAGTATATGAAGAGCCTGATATTTTCTTTTTCTTTTTTTTTTTTAAAAAGTTTCTTTCTCCTTCATTTTTTTAGAAAAAAATTATAGGTGACCTATTCTCAACCATTTCAATTCAAAAACACTTGACTAACACTTTTATAACACCCAAAACCTATTTTATCAACTCCAAATATCAAAATAAAATATCCCAGCACTTGAAATCAAATCGAGTTAATTTTGATTTTGCTGGCTTAGAGTTGTTTTTTCATACAATATTAAGAGCATAAACAACCACCATGAAATCCTTCTCATTTTCAGAAACTTGTGAATACCAAAAACCTCAATTTGGTAACTGAAATAGGGTAACAATGATTTTCTCTCTTATTACTAGAATCCAACATCTTTCTCTCTAAATAGAGACCAAACAATAAGAAAAATGAACTTGTGAATCAAAATTAATTTGTCAAAAGTGAAGGAACCTCACAAATTGTACTATTTTAAAAGATTGAGAAACTAAATTATTTTGCACAAAAATAATGGCATGTCGTCGCTTTTTTTATTTTAGTTCAATGTCATTTAATTTCACCATTAACTAAGAATTCAAAAAAATTCAATTAAGAGGAAATTAAACAAACTGAAAAATTAAAGATCAAAATAAATTTTATAAAAATTTATAGTTGTCCACTATGTATGTGTGAAAAATGATGTGTATACTTAGAAAATCCGATGCATTTTAGAAATATAATTAATACTTGTACTATTATTCCTTGTAAAGTTATATTTTGTAACGACAAGACATGAAAGAGACAAAAATTATGTGTCAACTGATCACATGTCTTTCATCTCCATCTTTTGGTGTACTCAACCCATTACAGTCGATGATCTTTCAAATGCATAGCATACAGAAACATTGAAAATGAAGGGAGGTGAAGGGAGGTGGGGGGAGATAGGTGGTTCAGGGAGATCAGAGATTTATGATGTGTTTGATATTGTTTTTATTTTTGTGGTTATGGTTTTTAAAAATATAGTTTCATGAAAGCACTTTAACTATGATTCAAAATAATTTTTAAAGTATTTGGTTAAAACTGTTGTTGAGTTTGAGGTTAATGGAAAATCGTTTCAAGTGTTTGGTTACCAAGCTTTTCATATTGATTTTAACTTGTGAAATTACTTTAAAGTATATATATATATATATATATATATATATATATATATATATATATATATATATATATATATATATTGTTTTTTAAATATTTAATAATTATAATAATAAAATGTAATTAATAATTCAAGTAAATTAGACACTTTTTTTTTATTTTCTCATCAAACTACTTGTAATTTCATCACGAACTAAATCCATATGTGAAGGCCTCTGCGATCCCGGAATAATATATGGTAAAATATCATCTGAAGCAAAATTAGGATTACGATGCGAAAATTATATTGTGATCTCCTTCTAATATATTTATTTATATTTTAATTAATTTTTAGATTATTTTAATATTAAAAATATTTTTTTATATTAATAAACATATAATATGTAAAAATTATTTATATTTTAATTATTTTTTAGATTATTTTAATATTAAAAATATATTTTATATTAATAAATATATATTATGTAAACATTATTTATATTTTAATTAATAATTTTATGGGGGATCCATGCCATATTTCTGCTTTTTACAATTAATCAAATACTAGATTAGAATGTTTTTTTGCAATTTCCAATTACACCACAATCTCAAACACCATCTTAAATGAAAAACCTGTGATTTACAAGCTTCGAGGTTTCAATTTAGTTTCCACCCAATCCATTCCCTAGAGGAAAGAAACTGTTATTTGCATATTGATTCCAAGCAGATCACTGAATTAAAGTGCACTGTACATGCACTAAAGCAAAACCCCAATCACTATTTATTTTCAAAATAAATTTCAGCTTAAATTTGATAATTTTTAATCTAAACATATAAAAATATATCAAACACATAATAAAAAAAATTAGGGATAATGGTGAACGTTTTGACAATGTACATGTCATTGCTGCGTTGCCTAATGAAGCGAGTCGGGGTGAAATCTCAAGCAGTAAAGATCGAGGCCGGAACAGTAATGCGCTATTGGGTCCCAAGCGATCGGACCACCACGAATAAACCAAACACACCCGCCGTGGTGTTTGTGCATGGTTTTGGACTAGACGGAATTCTAACATGGAAATTTCAAGCTGGGTTGAGCTATGGAGGGATTGTTTGTTTCAAGACGGCTGAGATGTTCCCTGACTCGGTTGAGTCAATGGTGGTAGGTAAACAAACTTGTTAATTCCGTTCCGTTCTGGCTGGAATGGCCGGAACATTCCGTGCCATTAAAAAAACTGAGACAAAACGGTATCATTTTCATCTCGGTTTTAATTTCGGTCCGTTCCGGAAATTTCGGAGCTCAAAATCATAATATTTCTTTTATTTTAGAACATTTTACTATCATAATATTTTGAAATTTTAGAGATGTTTCTAATTTTGAGATTATGTTTGTTTGACTTTGTGTTTGTATTGTATAATTTAAAGTTAATTTATCTTAAATTTAAATTATAATTGTTAAATTAATATTTTAATTTTTTTTATATATATATATATATATATATATATATATATATATATATAATTAATTATATATGAACAGTACAACCCCGAAACGGCACGCCGAAACGCTCCGAAACCAAAACGTTCCGTTTCAATAAAAAAAAACCAGAACGGTAACCGGAACGGTATTAACAATCTTGGGCTGCACATTTATGGCCATGACTGAGTCCACAGTCGTGCTGTCCCAGAGAGAATTGGCTTCTCATCTTGCTCAGAATACCTGCTGCCTGACACAGTGAAAGGGCTGAAAGATTCATTGCTTGTTGCGACCAATAAGTTTCCATGGTTGCCAGATTTTGTTTACAAATCAATTCTGGAAGTAGTATGTTTTTTGAAGTGCACTTTCTAAAACAAGAAAGAAATCGATGGTTGATATTTAAGAGATTGCAGACAATATGTGTGCCATCGAAGGTCATGTTAGACAACAGGGTCAAATGATACGGATTTCATTACCCCCCCTTGTTTTCCACAGGTCAGAATAGGATCGATGAATCAAAACTCTAATCACTGATTAATTTTATATATATTGTTCTATTGTTTTTATTAGAATTTCGTTTGAAGTTTGATAGTTTTTATTTTTAAATATTTTTTAAAAGTATATTTGTCTAGAAAAAAATATTAAATTGATATTTTTAGTTTTTTATTACTATTTTAACATGTTAATGTTAAAAACTAATATATAAATTTGACATATTTTTAATATATTTTTTAATAAAAAATACTTTTTAAAAATAACATAATGCACACAGTGCCAAATAAGCACACAAGTCAAACAATTTATTTTGTTTGTCTTACATAAATCCGAGAATTTTCAGATTCGTTTATCCTGTTTGGTGCAGCTCGTTTGTATCCAATATGAAAATGTTTTTTTTTTAAAAAAAAAAACTAAATAAAAGTCTTCAGAAATGCTTTATCGCGTAACATGTATACCTTCCAACATTAAAAAAAAAAAAAAACAATTAAGCTGAAATTAGAAATTTGGAAGGTGCCATACACGTAGACAACTTATTAAATAGAGATGGCAAGTCAAAATTAGTAAATTAGTATCATTTTCATTTATTTTAATATATATATATATTTACTATGCTTAGATACTTTTTGAATTAATATCAATTGCAAGTTTGATTATGTACTTAATATACATGCTAGAATTATAATGAAATTATGTTTTGTCACAAATTATATTTTGTACATTTATATTTTTAAATATATATATAAACTCTAGATTTTTTTTGTTAAATATCTTCTGTGTAACATACCTAAATAATAATAAATTTAATAACTTTATTAACTAATATAATATATTTAGAAACTGTGATCTACAGAGGAAAGTCAACGTTGCAATGTTGCATTGCATAGAGAAGATATGTCATGTGGCTCAATTGGAACGACCGTGCGCATACACCAGGCATGAAACTGGTGTATAATATGCTATACCCAGATAGTTCTTTCATTGATGAGAATTGTATACTTATACAAGAGAATTGTTGTCCAACTAGGAAACAAATAACCTAACTAGGAAAGGATATATACAAGGCATTTACATTGAAAGTAAATCAGTTACATAGAAGACTTTTCCTAATCTGTTCCTTAGAATCTGCTGTTTGATTTGCTTTCCAACAAGGCAGCTCAGGAAAAATCTTGCTCTTTTGCATGCAAAAATAAGGAGACCTTAATCCCAATTCCCATCTCCCTATTGTTGTTTGTACGAAATAACATGAAATTCGATATGGCAATCGATTAATATAAATGTATATCGATGGAGATGTTCGAATAAAAATAAGTTGTAAGAAATAGAGAAGGAAAACCCCGTAAATACACGAATCCAAACGTGCATAATATAGGGTTGAAATTATACTAGATTATTAAATTAAAAAAAATATAATGGAAATAAGTTTGTTAATTAATTCGATGAACAAAAGGAAGCGTAAATGTTATGCTTCATTAAAAATAGAATATCATAATCTTTTTTTATCCCAAAAATCTTGATTATTTCAGATTTTTATAAATGAAATTTCAAATATAATATATATATTTTTATGAATTAAAAATTAGATTACGAGAGAAGTGTGGATAAATGAATAACATAGATTATTTCATTACAATGCAGATATTACAATATGATCTGAAATAAATTGCAGTGCAGAGGACTACTGATACGAGCAATATCTACTTTGACAGAGATTTGCTTGGTGGGTGATAAAAAGGTCGCCTGTCCGAGTCCTGGACTTCACTGCAGCTTGAGATGCTTGAGAAGCCTATAAAGCAAGACAGAAAATAACCAATCTAGTAGAAGAGAGAGTTACCAAAACACCATAGAGAGTTTGGATAAGGAGATGTTATCCGGATCAAGTGGCATAAATAATAACGAACTATCTCATTTAAAAATTTAAGTTTGTAAGTAAACTTCTATAATATAATTTATATTATTCTCTAACAATAAATGACTTGAAGATAGTTTTAAACTATTATTTTTACATTAATTTAATGTTTTGATATTAAATTGCTTTATTACATCCCTCGATCTCCTTGCACGGAATAAGTTTCATTTAGACATTTATAAAACTGGCATAACTCGAACTCATGCAATAACTCGAAACTTACTGTATATATAACAAGTTTCACGTCACACGGAGATACATTGTAACATTATACGTTAAAAAGATTATTGAAAAAACGTATTCATTCCACGTCACAATTATATTAATCGACGGTAAAATCCTATTGGTATTTAATAAAAAAAAATGAAATATTGAGAGGAGGGGTCAACTATATGAAAATGCAATATACTTAATATAACAGCGCATTTACCTTTCTTCTTCGTTTGTATTGCTGCAGCTTCTACTGGTGGTCTTGTACTTGGGAATAGGAACACGGCCGGACTCGATATGTTTCAGATCTTCGATAAGGATTTCGTACTGCCTCTTCACTTCCTCAGCTGATTTCTCACCACCAACAGCTTTGGCTATATTTTGCCACCGGTCCGGTGTGTCCTTATCAAACAAGGCTAGAGCCTTTTCAAACAGCTTGTTTTCCCTTGGCGTCCAGGCTGAGCTCGAACTCCTTGGAGTTTGATAGCTGGAAGACATTTTCTCAATGCCAAGTCTAAAATTTTGATGGAAAAGCAGAGAATAAGGAGTCTTAGCGAAAGATGAAAAATTTGTTGGGCTGAAAGAGTGAATATAAGAGAGCAGGTTTTAATTGAAGAGGTGATTTGAGAAACTGATTGGCTAGGGTGCAGTGCTTATAAATGGTGGAGAAAGAGGTGGTGGTGAGGGTGGGTTGGACCCAGTTGGAGAATCTATGCTTACAAAAAATGGTAGCATAGGGTGTGACAAGGCTTCTTTGGAACCACAAGATGAAGCAGGACAAGGGAGAGAGGGAATCATTTTCAAGGAAAGGGTTTTTGATTTTTGATTTTTGATTTTTGATTTCAATTTACAACTTTTTTTTTTTGTTTTTGCTCTTTATATATAATAAATATCTACAAAAGCTTTCCTAGATAATGAAGATTTAGTTTCGTATTACGATTATCTAGGAGGTACTATGGTATCACATTGAGTTCTTTAATTGTTAATATAATAATAATTATAGGTTTATATTATTATTAATTTCAGAATTCATAAAATTAATTGAATTAAAACGCAAGTAGATACTCAAACTCAAACTCAGGTTTTATAAATAAAAATATAACTACTACTAGCTAGTGATAAATGCATATAATAAAACAGCAAGTAAAATCCATCTCCTTAATTCCTTGATGTTAAGTGGCTTTTTTGTCGTAATTGCTCAGGGTGAAAACTGAAGGAAACTTACTGTTTATAAGATAGTATAAACAGCGATGATGATGACGTAACCCAGTCCTGTTATTTTACCAAATATGGCCATCGATATCTAACACGAAAATGGATAGCTATCTTTTGATGTGTGTCAGACTCAAACTCATCAGATGGCAGTAGCCTGACATGATCTTTTGGATCACTGAGAGTATCCTGACAAGATATGAAGAGAGGAGGTAGCAAGAGGTGCACCGCAGGATTTATTTTCGTGCAGTTTTGATACGTTTCAGACCATTGGAATTAGGGTTTTCCGGGCAAGCTTTTGCTTGTGAACAACATTCAAAAAGGGTCTGGCTGGTTACTTGAGACTGTTCCATGATTTATCAGTATTCGATCACTGTTGTTGTTTGGTTGCTGGGTCTGTTCTTCAGGTGCTGCAGATATTCCAGTGGATTTGCCCGGTTGGCAATTCATCTCGTCATTCTCTGTCCTGTTAGAAAATTTTCTTTTGTTTTCGTCATTGATTTTCATGATACTTTAATTTAACCTGGACCATCATCCATGTTCTAGAGCCCACGGGAAGAAAACAAAGATTAAGACAAACATGGAGACAATATAGGAGATATCAGACGAGAAGTAAAAACATGCAAATCGATTTAAAATTTTCTAAAGGAAAAACTTTCATTGGGCCAAAATACTGGTGAACAAAATGCTCCCTTGGAATGATGGCATATCTATCTTTTACGAAAAAAATGTAATATTTAGAAATTTAAATGTGGTTATTTTTTATTATTATTATTATTATTATTATCTATACGTAAGGAAATCTCATCCAGAAAAAAAAATTGTGGGTTCAGATGAACGAATAAAATCCTTGATTGTTTAAGTCTTTTATAAAGAATACATGCTCTGATTCGAACTCAAAACCTATTATGCAGATCACAAATCTCTGTTATCATGTTATGTCTACGGGGACTAATATGGTTAATGTGTGATACCAAAACCAAAGGCAATGTTTGATGCGTTAATTTAACCAGGCCTATGCATATGATAGTTAGGTCATCATCTTCTACGTATCCTTAATTCGATATGAATTTTGTGACAGAATATTGAAAACTTTCGGGTTTTGGTTTGATTTTGCAGACGACGAGTCACCGAAGCCAATTCTGCTAGTCTATTGTATGGAAAGAATATTGTCAATCGTAGAGATACTAGTTTACAACATGGTTGGAGCAGCGGATCATACAATTTTCTCTTATGATTTTTTAATGTCAATGGAAGAACCTGACAGTGCAAATTCATATTTTGTGCTAACGATATGTACATTTTCATCCTAACCGGTCTATGCTTATAATGCATAAATACCATCCCAAAGTCTGATGAACAAGCTGCCAAGCTTACATGTAGCAACGGCATACCTACAATTGCAATTGGGAATTGGTTTGGATTAGTGTCGGTTTGTTTTTGTGTTTAATTTTATTTTTTATTTCAAATTATTCCTTTTAGTGTTTTCAAATCATTATGATGTGTTTATATTAAAAAATAAATTTTGAAAAGTAAAAATAATATATTATTTTATTGTATTTCTAAGCGAAAAATATTTTGAAAAAAAATAATCATTACCATAACACTAAACGGGGTTTATTTAGTACCCATTCGCTTAGTACCCATGTATTTGAAACTTGTTCTTATAATTAACTGAATTTTTTAATACATGGGTAACTTTTAATTTTATGATACCCTTTTTACAAATGTTTGAACACTTGAAAAAGACTTTTGTAATTGATGGTGTCTCAAAATCCAAAAAATGTTTAAACAATGTGTTATTTTGCATATGGATGTTGGTAATCAAGATGTTCAAGTACCTGCAAAAACAGTTTGAGTCTGGGAGATTTAAATACTCTCTAATGATAAAATTGACAATTTTATGGGAAAAAAAACAATAAATAACCTAAAAAGCTTTAAATTACAAGAAACGAGTTTTTTTTTGTATTTTAGGATGATTTAAATGCTTTGAAATATCTGCAAGTTATTAAGAAATAGAAAAAAATATAATCCTTTTACTTGGATGGTTGAGGAGATATTTATATCTCTTGAAACTTGTTGTTTTTAATAAAGGAAAAAGACTAAAAAAGTTTATTTTCTTGTTTTCGATGATATTAATGAGAAACAAATATTATTTTTATATAATTAATAAAATAGTAAGTGTGGTGTGTCTTTTAAAAATCTTTTTGTATATCTATAAGTGTAGGGATATCAATATCTCTTACATGAATAATTCATGTAATTGTTCTAGAGGCAAGATTCTTTAATCTTGGATACTTAAGACATGAGATATAAATCGAGGTCAAAAAAAGCATAACAGATTTATCCAACTCATAATACTTTTCAGGTTATATAATCATCTAGAATCTTACATATTTTATTAGGTTTCAGCTAACGACTGAAACTCAAATATGTTGAGTTTGACATCTTATTAAACCTCGTGTTTTTTTTAGGTTTGATAAATGACTAAACCCAATGTTATAATCGAGTTCATCTAATTGTTGAACTTAAGTGTTTTGGATCCGGCATAATATTAGACTCATGCATCTTATGTTTAGCTAATAGTTGAAACCAAATATATTGAGTCTAATATTTTACCAATAATTCCTTTGGGTTTAGTTAACAATTGAATCTAATGTATGTTGGGTCTAATATAATGTTAGACTCATGTTTTTTATATTTAAGTGATGATTAAACTTAAGTATGTTGAGTTCAAATTCTTGTCATGCTCATATTTTTCTTGGGTTTGATACATTGCCAAACTGATTTACATTGAGTTTGACTGATAATCAAATCCAAGTATTTTGAAGTTTGGAATATTACAGACTCACTTATTGTAGACTTTTTCAAGTCTTAAAAATATAAGTTAGCAATAACTACCTTATCGTTTGACAATTTTATTTAATAAAAAAAACTCTTTCCATTAACACATGAATTAAATTGATGGATGTATATTACAAACAAAAAAAGTTTTGTTAAGATGACAATAAATATAATTTATTGATTTTCAAATCCTAAATTTGAACTCTCTCCGCATTTAAATCTTGAAAGAGTAACATATATATATATATATATATATATATATTTGAAACTTAGATATGTAAAATTATATGAGATTTGTGATATTTAAAAGAGATTATAAAACTGCAAATTTTTGATCTTATTTAAAAATATTGGTGAAGGGTTTTGAACAAGGGCTCAACTAATGATGATAGTAAGGGTTATTGGTTAGTGGAAACTGGTCCTATTTCAGCTATATAGATCTTTTTTAAAAAAAATAATAAATCATTTTATAGTATCAATCATAACTCTGAAATCCGATTTCATATCGATTGAGATGAAATTTATATGATGAAAATTGCTTGACATATTTATGTATCTCATGTTAAAATTTTAGAGCAATCAAAAAATGTAATGATCTTGTGAGGTTGATGATGACATTCTCATAATATTATACATATTTATAATTTTGTTCAGAAAAATCATTTTATTGTATCTTTTTTAGATTAAATTGCATAATTCTAAATAATTTTATTTTTGGATTTGAACTAAAAAAAATTGAATTAATATATTTAATTATATATATATATATACATAAACAGTATAACTCTGAAACCGAAACATTTATTTGCAATTGAAAAAATAAAACATCAATCAAAATAAAATTAAGAACTTTAATATAGATTGATTTTACTCACATTTGAGACATTCTTTTTCTAATTAAAAAAATGAAAACACCAACCAAAATAAAATTTGAGAACTTTGATTTTATTCGCATTGAGGCCAACCTTCTACGTTTTAGTGGTCCTTCCTTGCAAGTTGGAGGGTCCATTCAAAGTCTAGATTTTATGGTGCGGCTCAACGAAACAGCTGTAATGTCCTATTTATTTAAAATTTGAGAATAAATCAAGGGTGGTGCGCCCCTGATATTTATTTAATTTTTTTCAAGGCCCTTTTAATCTTCTGGATATCACGATAGCAAAAGAAAAGTGACTTTCCACGAGCCTACCACTAGTCCACCACCCACGAAAGCTGGTCCATGTGCAATGCTGCTGCCCAAGCTAAGATCTTGGGGAATCTGTGATTCAAGGATAGAATGAGACTTGAGAGGTGATGGGAAGGAGAAACGTGGTCGTTTGGCAATAATATAGTGTGTATAAGGATAAGCAGATGGACGTGCATTTCTTGAGTACCAACCAAGAGGCATCCATCATGCAACCACGGTGATGGATATTTGTCTTCAGTCAGCGCCCTACTTGACATGAAAAAAAGGTGCAGCATGAATGGAAAAACTGGAGAGCACAATAGAGCAAGTATGGATATTCCTAATATTTATAAATATATTTCTTGATAAATTAAATCATTTGAGAAGGATTCGATGAAATAGCATATATTTAAATGTTATTATTCCTAAACGTAAAAAGATAGTTATTACATTTTTAAGAGAACAACATTTAATAAATGTTGTGATTCTACAAGGTAAAGCTCCAATCATCAAGCTTAACTAGTCGGTTAATTGAATTTAGTTGTATTGATCGGTTGACCATTTCATTCAAACACCATAATTTATGAACTTATTCTTTCAAATATGTTTGAGTCAAAATATACATTTTTTTCTTACTTGTAGACTCAAAAATAAACCCTAATTAAAATGTCAAAAACTAATTAATCACACAGTAGTTGTCTTCTATTTTTAAATGTCAATGATGTTGTGCGATAATAGGTGATTCTACACATTTATAAGTGGGTTTGTCATTACTAAATAAGAACTTGGCCCAAGCAGATTATATGAATGGCCTAACAAATACATTTATGGACTAGTGGGATAAATTTAAGCATAAGAGGAGGTTTAGTCTCGTCATACCAGAATTACAATTTAAAAGAGTCATAATTTTTTATTTGATCCTTGGATCACACTTAAGTTCATACAAGAGTTTGTTTCTAGATGATATTTTGTGTATAATAGTCATTGTATTGCTACGCTGACTGTCAAATCTTTAGACATCAAAAAACTTGTTGAGACCCCAAGTTTTGAGATTTTTCTTGTTATTTTTTAGAACTAATCAACCAATTTTACTAACTATTATGAAGTGGTCAACCAATTGAGCTAGGAGATTAAACTTTCACCTTGTCACACTTTAAACTAGCGATATTTAATAAATATCATCATTTTAAAGCACAACAAGGTGAAAATATGTTATGTTGCCAAAACTTTTTGTATTTATGTTAGTTTGCTCTTTTTTAAAAAAAAAATGTTGTATGTTAATTGTCCAATTTATATAGTTTTTCCAGCCTGAAGCAAATAAAATGAGTCATCACTATCAGTACTACCATTTTCAAACAAAAACATCTAAAGCCCATGGTTTGGTTTATGTCTCCGTATCAAAAGGATATCTTCTTAGATTGTGTGATACAAGTTATATGAAATATCATTGTAGGTCTATAGCCCTTTGATCTAATGCAATGCATTTTTTTAAGGAAATCAAAAGTTAGTCCCATAGAAACACAAAAAGAATCCCCTACTATCTTTTTTCTCATAGACTTCGTAAATGAGAAACCTTAGCATAACAATAAAATTACTATTTGAGCATATTTGTTTCTGTATAGTCCTGAAATAGAAAGTCATATAAAGTTGGAAACTTAAGAAATTATATTGGAATTATATCCAATTAGTCACATTCCAAGCTTTACCTCGCTCAAATATATGGCGGGAGATATCTAGGAGGTTTTCAAATGTGAAGACAAGATACTGAAATGAAGATCAAGTATAATGCACCTTGCCCTTTTCGAGTCATAATTCATTTTTGCTATATTCTTTCTTTCTTGTAACATTACTTCAAGGAATCAATTCATCATCAAAAATATTTTACGTTACTATATGGGCAAGAAGTAGAAAGGTTGAATAGAAATGAAAACATTCAGTTGCCCAAATAGTTTGGTTTTAAGGGTAATTTATGAAAATATTTGTGAAGTAATTTTAACATAACAACTTGATACTTGAATTAAGTGTGTGTGAATATGATCTGAACATAATCTGTTTTTTTTATAAGTTCATACTCTAATTAGATCCATGAATTGAAACTCTTTGATATTGAAACTTTTTGGTTTATAATATTGAGATGGCAAGTAATTGATTACAAATGAAATTACAAGCCTACTTGATTATATCTTATAGAGTCATCCCATATATAATTATAACCTATAAGTTAATGCTTACTGGTATTCAGCCTACAATTACATGTCTACTTGATAAACATGTTTTGAAGGTCCCTATGAACTTGATTGAATTGAAATGTAATTGTTGTTGTTTTGATTAGTTGTTAAGTTATGTTCATATCCTCAATATTCCTTGCAATTTGTTTTATATAGTCAATTGTATAATACTTCTATTAATTGTCTGTTAATTGTTGATAGCCTCTTATTTTTCAAGTCTCTTTCCACAATATCACATTCATAAGAGTAGTTGTTACCTTTTAATTACATGGCTTGTTACACCTGCTTTATGTGTGCATGTTCCATAATTTATATGTGGCAATAACCTTTATATTTTAAGTTTCCTCTTATCATATAATGTTGATTTATTTCCCATATAATTTTTATAGTATAACACTTATTCCACTCAAAAAACATTGCTTATTAATGAATGCAAACTAATACGTAATCTTAATTAACGAGTATGTTGAGAATTGAATTTTAAAATTTACATCATATTTGTATCAACAATCTATATTCAACATCTTTTTAAATGAATTTGAATTTTCAAATTTTAATTCTCACTTACTTTTTCTCTACTTTTTTGTAAATATTTTTATTTGCATTTTTGTTTTCTCAAACTTATCATTATTCTTCTTTTTACTTTTTTTTCTTCCTTAATGTAATCATCAACCAAGAGTAAACTCTAATTCAATTAGTTGCTCTCACCATGGACCTTGTTCCTACTTTTTTTGTCTCTATAAATGGATTCTACCCCTAAAGCGTAAAATATTCTTACTTTATTCTTTATAAAAGGTATTTTTATTTTGAAATTCTTAACGTAAATAAATTATGTCTTTCAAACTTATGACAAACCCATATGATCAACCCTGCCATATATTTATTTCGACTGTTCAGATGGGTCTAATATATGGATTCTACCCAATAGAGCCCAAAGTATTATAAGTTGTTTATAGAAGGTATTTTTACCTTGAACTTTTTTAACTCTTTTACCAAAATATATGTTTTATCAACATATGACAAACCTAAATGATGAACCCCACCATATATTAGGTTTGGTTGTTCAATAATAAACTATTGTGGAATGTCTTCCAAAATACACCTCAAAGAGGAAACCATACCTCTTTATAACTCTCTTTCAGTATCCCAAAATACCAATTCTTTTTCATGGTTGAACTATAATCATTGCTCATAGTTTTTATAAAGTGTTGAATGCTTTTCAATAACATTTTTACTTCTGATAATTGAGTGACCATATTATTTTCTAGGATTATATATAGATAAGTCATTTCATACTCATTCAACTTTTATGATAGTATTGGTCATCTTCCTTGTATCATTTTATATCTCAAGAGTTCACTCAAGTCCATAAACTCTGGAATTTGTATTTGTTTCTTAGTGTTGTCATCTCTCCTTTCACAAATCTACCTCTAACAAATCTTCTTAATTTTATACATTTTTTAGTAGTATAACTTATAGTCATATGCTATTTGTACAATCCTATAGTGTCTTGTGATTTATCCACTACCATAAGTCCAGGTATTGCTCTACTACCAAGGCATCAAACAACTAATTTGCTATAACAATTGTAAAAGTGACACCCTAGGATAATAAAATATTATTAGCAATTTTCCTTATATTAAATGACAATGTGTTAACTAAATGTCAAAGGTCCTCATCAATTCCTATTATTTCAATTTTACCTAAAAAAACCTAACATGTTTTGACTCTATCAGATCCTAAATTACATTTGTAAATATTACATAATCTTTGTATTGACTGGACAACCATCTTATGCCATTTACAACAGTTCTTCCCTTTTAATTCATTGCAAGTCACCTATTTATGTTTTCCTTTAATTTTAATCATTTTATTTGCTAACAACCAAACAAAAATAACATCAACTTGATTTATATCAAATGAATAATGTCTTTTTTTTTATTTAATTGCAAAGATCTAAAGACTCAACATTTTTATTTATTAATGCATAGTAAAGTATTGGCTCACCGTTTATACACTCTGCAACCTCTATATATGATGTTTCCTAATGATAAATTATTAATTAGAAAATATTTTTCTACTTACTCTTAGAAACTCTTTCTCCCAACTCATATATATCCTTGAACTCCATCACTTGAAACTTCTTTATCAATTCCCATTTCAACCTTGTTGTGTAATCATTACAAATTCCTTTTTCATCATTTCCACTATTTATTTTAATTTTTATCTTAATATTAATGTTTTTCAAGTGTTTTGATGACTTTCTAGTAAGTGATGTTATTGAAGTTGTGTAGTTTTTCAAAACTTTTTAATACAATAATTAAAATGAACTCTCAAACTTTAATCTACATGCATATAGAAATGATATTTGTTCAAGATTCACCCACTTCAAACTGTCAAAATTATACTAGAATATCTCATCGGTTTTTTATAACACATGAAATTACAATGGAAAAGCAAGAGCAATAAGAAACGCCAAAGAAGAATTTATCTCTTAAAATCATACATCATGTTAATGATAATGATCAAGAAGGAACTAAAAAAGATATTGTTGGGTTTGAAAAGCTAATTCAAGAAAGAAACTAACAGTAAATCATAATGTTGGGTTTGAAAATAAGTGAGACCCGTCTCATCTGTTCTTGACATTTTGCAAAAACTATTTATATTGAGTTTTAAACATATATTTTTTTAATAAAAAAATAACATAAATAAAATAGATTTATCCATCAATACCCATTTCTCACCATCAATTATACTTCGTGATCGCATCATCAATTCTTTTGTGAAATCATGCGAAAATATTCGATGGGACCCTGATTTTGCTAATTACCTTTCAATAAGAGAATCCACTCGTCTCTTTCTCTCCATGGAAGAGAGAGATCATCTTAACCGGCTTGAAATTCAAGAAGAAGCCCACCATTTTAAATTTGCAGCAAACCTCAGTCGCAGACTCCATTCAGTTTACTTTCTCGGTAATACAAAGGGGTTGCTTTGTTTATATCAAGATTGTAAGAAATCCTCTCACATGTAAAACATTAATGCTCAAGCGTATGAGAGGGACGGCGTTTGTGCTACGAAATTCGCTATCGGGTTAGATCCCAACGCAGAAAAATTTGAAAGGGCCATATTCAAGAAGCCATTAACCTCGGCTGGAATCCTTTAAGAATCCTCAGTTAAGAGCTTCATCTCAGAAGACAAGAAAACCCAAGTTTAGTATCGATGGTACTCATCATTTTTCAGAAAAAGCAGTGATTACCACTATTCTCTTTGATTGGAAAACTTGACACCAGTAGTAAAAAGCCTGTGCCCGATAGAATCTACCTTTTGTTTCTATTTCTTCATAATTGGGACGACGTCTTTATCAGTTACTCTTCAGAACTGAAAATTTAAGTTGAGAATTGAACGGTATAAAAAGGTATAATATGATGATTATTGAAAATTTATATAATTGTTAAATTTAATGTTTATGGAATTAATCAAGGTAAACATTTAGATATTCAGGTTAATAATAAAAAAATGTAATGTTATTGGATTTTTATTAAAAAAATATATTCTCTAGAAGTGGGCCGTAAAACATGCACACTGTATCAAAATCTGGGTTTCTAAAATGTGCCTACACGAAAAAATAGTTTGCCTCGTCCAATTGGGCTAGTAGAGATGAATGGGCCGTAGCACTGCTTTAATCGCGAAGATGGTAAACTTAAATGGAGTATCTATGCCTGTTCTTCTTCCCCAGTTCTTTGAGACTCAGGTCTCTTGTGCAGTAAAAAAAAAAGTAACAAATGAATAACTGCTTTCGATTTGGGTTTGAAACCCAACAGTTGAGATGAAACAGGTTTTATTTATAATGTTTAATCCTTTTCTTTATGATAGAAATGAAGGTTTCTATGAACACAAGAATGCTTCCTCAAAGAGGAAAAGAAATCTAATACAAGATAATTGGAAGGACTGTCTAGTGAATTAGTCCTATATCAATACACGTTTGATCCATGATGTATTAATGAATTAGTGTGGAACTAATGCACTTCATTTATCGAAACAGTGCCACCTAAAAAAGTTATATCACCATAAGGTGGATTGAGGTCAATTTAGAAAAAAGAATGAAGTTTGTAATAAAGTTGTGATGATATCATAAAATCTAATATGTTTTAGGAATAAGTTTATTTGGTGCAGGGATAGTAGTTCATCAAACATTCATTTTCATATTTCTTTCTTTTTTTTAGCCTAAGAAGTACAAAATCGATGGAGGTATATTGATACCTATGAAATAGTCACTATTGATTCAAATGAAAATTATAATAAATGAAATAAAGAGTTTTAAATTTCAAGAACACAAGTGTTTGTTTTTTTCTGTTGTGTAATTAATGCTCTGCGGATTAAGATATATAACCTTGTAGAGTTAGGAAAAGTGAACATTTTATCTGAATGGTTCAATGAGTATTTAATTTTTTTGGTGGAATGAAATAATCGAATAGCTATTTACCTAAATGGTTCAGTAAATATATTGAGTCTGATAACTTATTAAATTTACAATGTCTTAAACTCAATCTATGACTAATTAAACTATATTAAAATAAGTATATTGGATTTAACAATTTATTAAATCTAAATTATCTTAAACTTAGCTCATGATTTAAAGTATATCAAATGTAGTAGATTGTCAAATTGAGAGAGGATAAGATGTGATTTACCATCTTAGTGAGCTCCATCTTACTCTCCACATCATTTTGTAAACGAGTACAAATCTTTTCCATGAAAGTATTTCTATTTTCACACTCCCAAAAACTTTATTCTCCTTTGGAATCATAGCAACGCAACCAAAGATCATTTTAAAAGTGTACTTCCACCGCACACGATTGCATACACGAGTGCTAGAAAAAAGAAGAAGAAAACAAGAATCTTTCTCAAACCTATCATCATATTATAATAATAGCTCCACACAGCTGGCTCTATCGAAATCAGATTGAGTTTGCTCTCACCCAAGCAAGCACCATCATCATCTCGAGGGACTCTCCTTCGGTCCTTCCCCCACCAGCTTCACAGTTGGAGGATCCCACAATTTCAATTGCCCAATCTTCGTCCAATGGCCCCTATGTTGTCGAAGGACTGAGTCCACACTTTTTCATGGGCTCAATGCTATCAACATCAGAATTATAATGATTGAAGGAGTCGAGAGTAATTAACAGGAGATTATTCAAAATCAAATACAATTTCCCAAGCCAGCACTACTTGACGGGTTGTAGTAAAACATATTGAGTGAAAGAAAAATAATTATTTAGGCATTCCTAACATGTCTTTTAAAAAATAAATAGATTTTAATCCAATACTAAAATTTGATTCGCTACCGTTAACTTGGATTGCATATGAAACTCACGAGAATAATCTTGAAAAAAAACACGTTAAAAAGCTTTATCTTTGAATGAACTCAATGTTAAATGATAGATATTTGATTAGAAAACAAAGTGAAATAGAGTCAACTAGACAAACTTGAAACAAAATTCATGCACATCATCATTTTTAGTAATGTTTTTATTTAAAGAGATTATTTCTTATTTAATTATATAATAATAAACGTATGATTTTTTTTTTATATGAAACAGCATATTTTTTAAAACATAAAGAAACCATGATAGGGACATGAGGTTGACATAATAAAGGTAGGTCATTGAAAAAAAAAGATGATGTTGCATTTTGTAGGTTTGAGTTAAATAACAAAAATTAGATCATCAATAACAAATGATGAAGTTGTATTTTTTTTTATAAAAAAAGGGACGTAAAAATCATTAAAAATAAAAACCAATAATAGCTTGAATGTTGTGGATTATCTCGTTAAACCAATAACATCATAAAAAAGATGTTGTATTTTTAAAAAAAAATAAAGGGACTAATGTTTTGTATAATAATGGTTCTAATTTGTTTTGTAGAAATTAACAGCAAACAATTATGTCCCAGTTCAATGTAGCAACAGTAATGTATTATTGGCTAACAAGTGGGACTGGCCAGTAAAGGAGGGACATTTATTATGGGAAAGAAAGCAAAAAAAAAAAAAAGATAAGCTGTTGAATGAATTAATGGAATTAACATCGACTTTCCAATTAAAAATAATAAAATATTTATTGCTTCTCGTATTTCATATGGATTAAGAAGCACCATGCTGGGAAAAAAAAAAGTCATTATTTTAGTGTTTGAGAATGTATTTCAAAAGTATTTAAAAAAAAAAATATTTTTATTTTTCACTTCAAATTAATTATTTTTTTATGTTTTTAGATCATTTTTATATGTCGATATCAAAAATAATTTTTTTTTAAAAAAAAACTTTTAGAAATAACCGTACCTACAATCCCATACAAAACAGTTATTAAATGGTGTCAATTATTGAAAATAACGATAGTGAGCAACATGATCTGCAATTGCAAATAGCTACAGAATTAAATCAAGCAATTATTCATTCGGTACGACATCTGTCCCCATTTAAAATTCTGAAATGATGCATGCTGTCACCAAAATTCATACAGTACCATTTATGCGTGGCCTTCTTCAATTCTTGTATTAATTGTACTGAAGACAGATCGGTAAGAGGTGTCTAGTTCATGCTAAGTTGTCGATGTTTTGTTCAGTCATCGATTGGCTAAATGAAAATATCCTAGTGATGATTTTTTGAGGCAAAACCATGCGTTTCTTTTGGTAATCAAACCTCCTTTCGATTTCCCTTCAGCAGAGCCGTCAATTCTGCGCTACCATAGACTATAAATGAATTTAGGGTTTTAGGGTTTATCAGCGATCAAATATTTAAAAACTTTAGGTATTTAGAAGGAGATTGAATGGGTTTCAATTGTATATATCTTCTAGGAATCATGGGTAGGTACTGTAGTAGATTGGAAGGGGGCAATGACAATAAATGAGTTGGTGCATGCAAGGAAAATATAGCTGTGATATTTGAGATTAGATTGGTTTAACACTTGCCTACAAGTAATGGGAGCACGCCCATATGTCCTTGTGCTAGTGGAAAAGATTCTCCGAGCTTTGGCTCGGTCTCTCCCCATCACCAATCACTTATCCTTTCCCAACCCTAAAATATTCCATAAGATCCACCATTATCCTCACCACAGCGATCTCTCTCTAACTATAGAATATATTGTTAGAGAATAATATAAATTATATTATAGGGCTTCACTTATAAGTTTAAACTTTTAGGTGAGATGGTTCCTTATCGTGGTATCAGAGCTTTGTTGACCTAGCGGTCACGAATTCGAATTTCACCACCCTCATTCTATTTGATAAAAATCAAGCACAATTATGATTGATCCTAACATACTTGTAATATTATTCCACGTATACATATAACAGCTAGCTAGGTAGAACCCCATACAAGACATTCTAGCTTGGCTGATAAATTTCCAAGCTGGCTAGAATCTTTAGGTTCTGTGACAGTAGCATCCCCGATAGATTTTTTTTCTCCGGTGTTCTTGTGATGAACAAGCTATCTCGACACCTAGTAGCTAACTAGCTCACAGTCCAGTTGTTCATCTCTAGAAAGGTTGGCGAGGCCTGGAAGTGAAGTCAGATTAGAGTAAGATAAAACTGAGTTGATAATCTGAAACTGCAGAAGCTTTGGTCCGGGCATATCTTGTCGGATGTGGTTTGGTATTTTAGTGGGACATGGTGTTTGTCTTCACTCCACCCTTTTCATAAACAGTCTTTGACCATCCCTTTGATTTTTTACTGGTTGGACTTGTTCCATACAAGCATCTCTTCCATCCTCCTGTTAATTCTTAAAAAAAGGGAAGGAACAGGTAGCCTTAACTTGTTTTTTCTGAGTTTTTTCATATATTTTATACTGTTCGTTTTTGTTTTTTTTTTTTTCATTTTTCCTGATTAACTTTTAAAAAACAAATTGTCGAAGAAAATGGAGTACTCATACACGTATCTTACTAGGGAAAGTACTTCTTTCTTCATGAGTTTTGTACAGAATTTGTTTCCGGAAATGTATCCACGCAAGAACAACTCTTCTTGGAAAAGTAACGAATCTTTAAAGCTTTATAAACAAGCGATGTAGTTTCGTTCGGCATCCTATAATACAGTGATAATAGCCACGAATCTTTTCTTTTCATTGTCAAAAGTACAATGAAGATAAATTCAAAAATGTCAGGAAAAGTAGATTTGCGAGAGATCCGTAGTGATTTTCAAAAAGCTTAAAAAAAATCCTTTTTACAGATTCTACAAATTACATTAATTTAAAAGAAGTAAATATTTGAAAATAAATTATATATAACTTAATTGACATTAATGTCTCTCTTGATCTAAAAGGTTTCAAGTTTCAGCCGTTTATTTATATATATAAAACAAATTGTGTGATACAAGTGTTGAATGCTAATTATGTAATGCATGTAGTTCATTAACAATTCTTTTTTTCTTTTTTTTAAATCTTCCCTCTTATTATTTCAATTTGAAAAAAGTTGTTGTGAGACAAAAACAATTCTTATTAATGCAAAATACAATATAAATAAAAATTTCATTAAAAAATACAATAAGATAAATAAACAATTTCATATGAAAATAGATTGTATTTTCATGCTTGAAGAAGGTCATAGCTATTTTTCTAGACATAGACTAAAACTTTTAAAGGATAAATTTATATTTATTTCCATTGCATGGATTATTATATTCAGAGCATATTTATTGTAAACAATATTGATAGGTTACATTGCCCTTAGTTCTAGTAAAATTATAAAGTTTTTTTTATGCAATACCAGAATATTAGCAAATACAAACAAAAATACCAATAGAATTTTTTTATTAGTAGATTTCGGTAAACTTTAGAGACAGAATAATCTCTCGTTGTCTCTGTTGGTAAACGCCGATGTAAGATTCTCTCGGTATATATTAAGGGGTTTACAATGGGAATAAAAAAAATTAAAAAAATCCAAAATATATAATGGCATGTCATTTATACAAATAAAATTACCAATTAAATTAACTCGTCAATGCAATCCATTTATATTATCGTTGGTATTTATTTATAACCTGACAAGCAACCCTCCTCTCCCCTTTTCCTATTTTTTCTTCTTTCTCCTAGTTCTGTAACAAACAGCATACCTCCATCTCATTTTATCACAAATCAACCTCTCATCATAAATTTAGCCTCCCTAATACTTATTATATCAGCATCCTTTTACCGATTCAAATTTCATTGAAGATTCCTCACGTTAAGTAAGCAAAAGTGCCTTATTTTTTTGTTGAACTTGGTTTTTAAAATTTAATTTTTATTGTATATTTTTTTTAGTAATGTGTTTTGTTTGGATGTTTACTTATTTTATAGCTTTTTCCCATTGAAATTTGTTTATGAATGTATCCTTTGTACATGTTAGGGGGTTTTTGAAAGTTTTAGAAAACTGTATTTTTTTGTAAATTGATTAAAATTATTTTGAATTTATGACGTAGGTGTTTTGTAATAAAATTATATTTTGTCAATTTCATTGTTGAGTTGAAATTTTAGTAAATGTATAGAAATTTGAATTTATATAAATAATTGATAATGAATTAAGAGTACTATTAAAATAAATTACATAAATTTCAGTTTAAAAAAATTTAAGTTTATTTATTTAGTTTACATAATTAATTAATACATGTCATCAATATTCTATATAGATTTGATATAATTGGATGATCTTTCATGAATGTATCGAAATTTACTTGAAGGATTGTGTGGGATGAGTTATTATAATGGGATGGAGAGTTTTATTGATTATGCACATTCTAATCCAAGAAATATTCATGGAGGCGGTATTAGATGTTCATATAAGAGGAGTAAAAATAAAAGGTTCCTCGATCTAAACATTATAACAATTCATCTTTTATTAAAATATATTCATGGTAAATACCTATGTTGCTTTGCACATGGAGAACTATATGCTCCTTACAAGAATATGGTAAAAAGGATGATTGAGTCAACTATTAGTTCTAGCAATGTGCAAGAAGTTATAGATGACAATAATAATTTTGTATAGGAATATGGTTATGGATATGATAAGAATTAATTAGGTTTATGCAAGTGGATGGCCAATCATAAATGTAGAATATAATGTAGACGTTAACAAGTTTTTTGATCTTTTGAAATATCCCCAAGAGCCATTATGGGATGGGTGCAGAAATCATAGTAAGTTATTGGTTATTACACAAATGTTCACTATCAAGTCAGATCATAGGTTGAGTAAGGTCTATTATGATAGAATTGTTAAATGAGCAAGATATATTTTATCTGGAGGGAATATGTTGAAAAAAACTTTTGTGCTTCTAAATCCATGATGAAACCCCTCGACCTAAAATACTAAAAAATCAACTCGTGTGCAAACTTTTGCACGTTGTATTATCTTGAAAATATAGAGTTGACAAAGTGCAGAACATATGGGCATGCTTGTTATAAATTTAGAACCAGTAGGGGAAAGAATCTTAATGCATATAAAAAAAACTTAGATATTTCCTAATCACACCTAGATTGCAAAATTTGTTCATGTCTTTAAAAGCTACAAAACACATGACATGGAATCATTCATATCATGCGCTGGATGGAATGATGTTGTACCATTTTTAATGATAAAGCCTGAAAAATATTTTAATAAGGAGGATATTTAGTTTTTAGTGAAATCATATAACATATGACTTAAGTTATGTATAGATGGATTCAATCTATTTTGGCCATTTTTTTGCTCCTTAATCTTTTTGACTTATGATACTCACGGCTTACAACTTTTCACTAGAAATCTCTATAAAGTTGGAGTTTATGTGTTTAATCTATGGTCATACCCATTCCTCATAATCATGATTAGAATATAGATATTTAACTTTGATTATTTATAAATTAGTTGAAATAATTATGATGATCAAGAAAACAAAATCCTAAGATGAAGAAAAGTTTGACTTTGATTATCAATGATTTTCTCTGTATGAGATGGTTTTGGGTTAAAGCAGGCATGAAAAATTAGCATATTCATACTTTATAGAAAATAAAAGGCTTTAAATTAATAAACGATAGTCTAATACATTATCCTTTTATTGTCATCGATGGTTCTTACTAACGAATCACAGGTATAAAAAGAACAAAAAAAAACATTTTCATTGGTAGAGTTGATAAGGATGTTGTATCACCACTACAATTGAGAAAAGAATTGTATGGCATGGTGGTGTATTATATCTTGTACACTTCTCAATGACATTGTTCATTATTGATGGAACCATATATGGTTAATGTTTGTTGGTATTTTTACAAGAGGCTTGAAGTTGTTCACTATTAAATATAACTATACATTACACTCATAATTTATGTCTAACAATATTTACTAATAGCTTTGAAATTGTTCACTTCTCAATCAAATTGTTTATTATGTTCGTATTCACTTCTAAACAACATTGTTCATTAGAGAGAAAATCATTAACGGTTAATGTCTGATGGTATTTTTCTAACAAATTTGAAATTGTTGATTTTTCAATTGCATTGTTAATTATTGTTCATTGCAAATGGAATCACCGACGAACTTCAAAGTCATCAATGATATTTGGGGGGGGGGTTCTAATTTTGTTTATTAAATTAAAATTTCAATTAAATATTACAAACAGAATAAAAAATAAAAATATTTAAAATATTAATATTAATTATCTATTAGGACAATTGTATATAAAAAATCTCCAAATTAAAATACCAGAATCCCTAATGTCATAACAAACAAGTGTGTTTCTTTTTCTTCTCTCCTCCTCTTCTGCGAAAAGATATATTTCTTTCTCTTCTTTCTCTCCTTCACTTCTTAACTCATTCTCTTTTCTTCTTCTGTTCTCCATGCCTCAAAGGTATGCCATTCTCTTCTTCTTTTTTCTCTCTTCTCACCTTCAATCACAATGGAATTAAAGTGAGATTTTGCACTTTCTTATCTTCTTTTTTTTGTCTTGTTGTTACATTATATAATTTATAATTTTTTGAGTTTTTTTGTTCAATTTTTTTGTTGGAATTTTTTTCATATGAGAGCCTCGCATGTATAAGGAACATGATTGCTAATTTTAAATTTTCTTAGTTAATAATCATTCATTATCATATATTTATAATTATAAGTTCAATTTTGATTATAGGTTGTAAATTTAGATTGATTTATAGGATATATACAATATAATATTATTATGATAATAATTGTATATATTAAAAATAATTAAAGCAAAAAAGCTTAGCTATTTATAAAGTTAAATCCTAGTTATAGAGAAGAAAAAAAATATTTACTTTAATACTATTTTTTAGCAATCCATTAATAACTCTTTTATATTTATCTTGATACCAAATCTAAAAACTGGTTAATTAATAATATATATAAAAATCCTTCACTATAACTACATATTAAAAAATAAAGAAAAGGAAAGGAAAATGTCAATAAATTATACAAAACATCCACAAAACAACTTATTTATCTATAAAACTATTAGATCTAGGATTATTAGGGAAAGATTAAAGAAAAAAATACTAATAATGATTGCAATTAGTAAAGAACTCAAAATACTCTCAAACTCCATGACAAGGAAAAAAAAAGAGAGAGAAAAGCTTTGTTTAAAATGTGTGTATTTATTATAATAAAATAAAGGTGTGTATTGAATGGATTCTAGTTAATCATTTACTTTAATAATATTATAAAATAATATTTTAGGTTTTTTTTTATTGAAATAAGTTATACCAATACTTTTTGAATGAAACACCTATGATGCCCAAATTTTAGGGTTTTGACCTTTTGAAATTAGTTATACCATTGCTATTAGAATGCCAAAATTCTAGTATCTAATGATGTAGTGGTCCATATATGTTCCAAGACCAAAAGGTTTCAAGAAAAAATATCAAAAGTAATGTAAATCACAATATTGGAAGCAAAGGACAATCAAAAGTTTACTAAGAATCACTAACAAGGGTAGGTATCATTAGGTTTTTAAATATCTTAGTACCTTTTTTGTAGGTTCTTAATACATATTATTTTAATAATATATATATATATATAAATTTTGTCCTAAAGTATTCAAAACCAAATTATAAAGGATGTCGCGGCGATGTTTTTTTTCCACGTTTCACGTCTTGCCATCCTTAGAGGGAAGACGACACATGGTAAAAAGAGGGTTTTATAGCCGTAAAATCATGACTATTAATCTTAGGAGTCGCCACCTAGTATTAAAGTCACTAGAAAACCTATTGATTTGTGAGAGTCTAGGTAGGAGACTTGCTGTGTAAGGTGAAAACGCATCACCCCCTATCCACCCTACCTAAGATAAGATACATTGTTGTTTGATTGTTTTTTCTAACTAACATTTTTATTTGTTAATCTTTTCTAAGGCTCAAACTAGATCTCTCTTCGTGAGGGAGTCTCTATTTCATTGGGAGTTGAAAACCTGATCATTCTAGAGTTTGACACCACATTTTTACAAAACTTTTTTTTTAGTTGCGTGTGTACTTTACAATGTAATTTTACACCCTCATGACTAAAATAAAATAATTGTTATTTTTTATATTTTGGTCAAATTCCAATGGATAATCACAAACTAGTTACGATATCTAATTTTCATTCAAAACATGTGAAAGATGCAAACTATATTTTTTTTACAAAAAATATGCTTGTAACAAAAAACTTGGAATTCGGCTGTATACACGAAAACAACATTTTTTTTTTGTTTTTTTAAATAAAATTTATTTTAAAAAAAAATACCCAACTCTAATGGGCTTGGGATGGGACAAGAGTAGGTCCCACTAATCAGACACAAAAAAAAACGAAACTACATTGTTCACGTGTTACGTGAACAGTAGAAAGGTGGTCGGTCGAGGGTGATGAGAAGCTCATCTGCCACTACCGCTGGGTAGAGGAGACTCTATGGTTGGTGGCATTGAAAATGTTGGTCTATTGTAGCCGGGAGGAACATCAAAAGGTGGTTGTTTTATACTGCTACTGCTACTTGACATCGGAGTTAGGGGAGGAGAGCTGGACCGCTAGTGGAGATGCTGGCGAGGAGCAGAGGATGTCGATGCTAAGATGGTAGTGCTAGGTGGTCGACTGGATGCTATTAGAGGAGAGAAAGGGTTGTCAGCGTGAATGATTTTTTAAAGAGAGGAACTACTAAATGAGAGAGAGCACTACACCTGGACTGTGTGTGAGAGAGAGAGTTGTCAGCATCGAGGAAGTAGAGGTTACTGGTGGATACACTGTAATTTTTATTGTGCTATCATATTCCCCTTTCTGTTCCCCTGTCACTGTTCTCCTAAAAAAAACTTGTGGCTACTGCAATTGTGGTGAGGGAGGGGTTGTATGTTTTTTGTATGTTTTTTGTGGTTGCCTAATCATCTTTCTTCTCCCCTTGTGTTATCGTTGTCTCCCCCAGTGTTTTTTCTGTAAATTTTCCCATTTATTCCCCCATGTTCCCCGCCGTTCCTTCGCCATTTATAGACACACAAGGTTCCCATTGTGTGTCGCAGTGGGTTACCTCCTATGACTACGTGCCTGTAGTTTTGGGAGAAGGACCAATTGCAGCTTGGTCACTCAATTTGTAATTATTTTAATGACACCCTTAATTGGTAAAACTTTTAATTTTGTGTAATTGTATCCCTGTAAGAATTTCAACAACAACTTTAGCTTTGTGCGTCTTTTTATTTTATTTGAGTTTTATTTTAGATAAATTTAGGAGAATAACTCATAAATGAGTTATGACACAGGAAATGCTAGTAAACATTCTAGTAATGAAATTTAATACACATAGTAATCACATGCATCTTTTGCAAAAAGCATGTAAAACCAAAACTATTTATATTTTTCATTTTTCCCAAATTCAATACTTCAAGAAATTGAATAAAATCAATTGGTTTATGGCAATTAAACTTAAATTAATGTGTCTTTGTAGGTAAACAAATTTTAGATAGTTTTCCATATAAGAGAGGTGTTACCAATTCTTTTTAAAAAAGAAAAGAAATAGGAATGATTTACTATATTTGTATCTTAATCCTTTAATGGATAACTAAGAAAAAATCAGAAGTGTGTCATATGGATAGGTTTATTGCTAGTTTTTCTACTAGTAATTTTAATGACCAGGAGTCATTAGGTGTCAACCATGAACGTTCTAAGACACATTCAACTATTCTCGACAAAGAAATTATCAAATGCGATGTCGTCACGCCAAAGAAAGGGTCCCTTCAAAACGGGATCCATTTACTAAGCAATACCTTGTTTAGTGGAAACCCAATGACTTAATATAAGTTTTCTTTCATGCACAATAAAAAAATATATAAAACAATAAATAATTTTTGAAAACATAATTTCAATTAATGAATGAAATTTCAAGTTTATAAATATTATGGCTACTCAAAGGATAACAACAACGATGAAGTCATTGATAGAAATGACATTAATTAAACGAAGTCAAGTTTTCAAAAAATCTAAATGAAAACCAATGATTGATGTATGATCCACAAAAGCTTAAGTTAGTATTAACATAAATAGTTTTCTTATTACGTTATCAATTATTTTACTAATATTAATAATGATATTCTTTCACAAATTTGAACTACAAGGAAAAACTTTATTGGATAAAGCTAACAACACTATTGTCAGAAGGGTTTTGAAAAAGAGCATTGTAACCAAGTAAGATTGCAATCAAGATAAAAAAAATTTTAACTAAATGTTAAAAATTTAATTTTTATTTATTAACTGATAATTTATCTATAGCATATAAGTTATGTGATTTTTCAAACAAGTCATAGGAAAAAAAAATATGTGAAAGAAAAAGAGCTCTTAGGGTGTGTTTGGTATTGCGGTTATTATTGTAGTTGAGGTTTAAAAAAAATAGTTTCATGAAAAATATTTTTAGTTGTGGTTCATAACTAAAATTGAAGTGTTTGGTTAAAACTGTGATTGAGTTTGAAGTTTAATATAGAATAAGAAAATAAAAATAAAAATTAATTCCCTTCAAATAAGAAATTAAAAATATAATATGAAAAATAAATATAATAAAATCTGTAAACTAAAAAAATTGTTAGGATTTTTTTCTTTGAAAAAATAGAAAAGGTAGATAATATAAAAAGTTTGATGAGAAAATAAAATATATTTAAATAAAGTAATATTAAATTAAACGTAATCAAAAGAATAATTAAATAAATAAATTTTAAAACTAAAAAAATATGTGATTTATTTTATAAAATTAAGAAAATAACTTATAATTTATCTTGTCAAAACCTTAACTAACCATTAGAGAGAGCCAGTCGAGATTACAGGGACCCCAAAGATAAACAATTCGAAGAAGGGGCCTCGAAAGAAGCGTACTCTCTGGTTTGTATGTGTAAGATTTGTAAGTAAAACGTAAAGGAAGAAAAAGAAATGGTGAAAAGGCAGCCTGCGAGACCCACGGTGGTTGCAAATCCTTTCAAAAAGAAGCTATTAGCTGCTTTTCGTCCTTCAACATTTTGTTAATTTTACTTTGTGGGACAATAAAACTTAAAGCAAGAAAAAGAAATGGTGAAAAGGTAGTCTATGGGACCCATGATGGTTGCAAATCCTTTTGTAAAGCAGCTATTAGCTGCTTTTCCTCCATCGGCGTTTTGTTAATTTACTTTGTGAGACCCATTCAAACCACCGATATTTTAACTTTAACCAAACAATAAAGTTGGGAGTTTTTTTTTCAAACTCAATTTGTAGCACAATACTAAACACCCACTTAGGCTTGAATGACATAGTGATTTTGGAAGGATTTCAAACCTTCGTGTATATCTTGGAGGCTATATAGGAGGAATATATTTAACATATGACATCAAAGTGTTTCATGTGGTGGTCATGATCCGGCTTAGAGAACCAAAATCAGTAGATTCATGTTCCCATTATCAAGCACACTAGTGAATCCATTTCTTTCATTTCATATGTGAAACATATGGTAATATTATTTTTCTTTTACATATATTTGTTTTTAAAAAGTATTTTTAAAGTTATATTTTAAAATGATTATTAAAACTCTTACTAATGGATTAAGTTCGTCAGTATATTTTAGAAAGTTTAAAAGAACTGCAAATGTCATTGTTGTATTATTTAATCACCTGTAGTTTCATTCCATTGGTACTATTTAAAAAACCACTAATGAAATTATATGCAATTGTTTTATGGGTGATATGTCATATTCATTGAAGAAAATACCGATGTATTAAAATTGATATTTTTCTTGTTGGTTGACATGCTTTTTACATTTGTAAATCCATTGGTGATTATATTTGCATGATACTCATCGATAAAATAAGAATCACCAAAGATAAGTTTTTTGATGAACGATAATTATAGGTATGCTATTCAGTAGAAGTTGTTCTAACTGACTCAATGTCTAACTAATGATATAATATTTTATATACTCTGAAAAATTCTAGTAGTGATATAATCCCAATGTTATAAAGCAATGATTACATTAAAATTGAAATTCTTAAAATTTTACTGACTATTAATTTTTTGATATAATTTTTTTATTAGTGGATAATATCTAGAAGGAAGAAATTAGTATGAGGAATTATCTCTCTCAAAAAAAAAAAAAGAATTTGGTGATAGGTGATGATAATAGTATAAGGTTAAAATTTTATATCCTAATTACAAAAAGAAAAGCATTGTGATTGTAGCTATATTTTTTTAGATATAAATATAAAAATAATATATAATGTTATCATTTATAAAACGTATAATAAAGGATTTTGTTCTGTTTAAGTAATAAAATATATTATATAGTAAAAATAACAAATTATATAATAAAAATAACTCCATCTTGCTCATGGTAATCAAACTCGCGAGTCAACTCGCAAACTCGTACGAGTTTGCGAGTTGGCTCAGCAAACCTGGTTGGACCGGAAAGAAAAATCGAAACCGGTCAAACTCGGTCAAAATCGGGTTGACTCGTGAAATCAGACCGGATCGGTCCGATTTCACGATCCCAGCTGCTCGGCCTTCGCAGTCTCAGTCTCTCACCCAGTCACCCCCAAATCATCAACTCAGCCTCTCACCCCCAAAATCGTCTCTTCTCTTCGTAGCAGGAACTGACATCATCTTTGTGAGAAATCAAGGCAGAGAACCAGAGTTTGGAAGCGAACACAACAGTGGAAGCAGAGAGGACCATTCTTGCAATTTTATAGTGCAGGACCAAGCAAGTAATGTTACATGTGGAGTTTAAGATCTATTGGTTGTTAATACATAGATGGTTGCTGTTGGTTTGGGTCTCTGTGTTTCGGCCATGAATTGTAAGGTTTTGCATCCACCGAGGATTTGTAGCCATAGATATCGTAGTGATGAGGGTGGGCGGCGGCGTGAGAGAAGAGAATGAGGGATTTAGCCATTTAGCATTTAGGGTTAGTTAATAATAATAAGTTATAATAATAATAAAAAAAGAAGAAGGAGGTTTCTACTTTCTACCGGGGGGGGTTGTTATAAATTAATAATAATAATAATAATAATATATACGGGGGGAGGGGTTATGAACTTATGATATTAATAATAATAATAATAGTAATAATATATACGGGGGAGGGGTTATGAACTTATGATATTAATAATAATAATAATAATTAGCATAAAAAATAGTTAGCATAAAAAATAATTTTAAAAAAAATTCTATTAATTTAAGATAATAAATAATATTAATTAATTTCAAATACAACAATCATAAAAAAAATATACAATTACTTATACGCTAGCTGAAGATTTGTTTTAAATTTGTTAGTTTTTTAACTTATGAACTTTTAGGGACATAATTATTTTGTAATGTGTTTTGAAGTTATTTTACATCATGTATGAACCTAAACTAATTAAGTTTTATGTCCATAATTATGCTATTTTGTATTCAGAAATATTTTACATACGATTTTACGATTTTTCTTCTCATATGATTTTAGCTGTGATTTTACGATTTTTGTACGGATAAATTTGGGTACGATCTTACGATTTTACGATCCGATCTTACGATCCGATTTTTCAAAATCCCTTCTAATTCGTGTCAAAATTGCGATTTTGACAACCTTGATATTGCTGCAAAGGAAATTGAAAAGTGGGGCTACGGGTAATTTTGGAAGGGCATAGGTTAAATTGGTAATTTACCGAGACCGGCACTGACATTTGACAAATATTGGGGCCAAAAGGTAGTGATTAGACGGGAAATCAGAGTCTGATAAGTTGCTTTCACTTTCACCATCTCTTTTCTTCTTGATAGACTGCCATCAAAAATTGAAAATTGCACTCCTCTATCCCCGAATATAAACCTGTAGGGGTCCATTGGGGACATCGTGAAGGGTCTCGTTGCACTCACTTTCCGGAGCCTTTTTTTTTATGTATTTTTTTCCGAATAAAAAAACATTTGCTTATGGTCAAGGGTTATATTTTCTTTACAATAAGAAAATTACAACATTTTTAAATTGATTAGGGTTATGTGAATATTTTCTTTTTTTGAATGTACAATAAAATAATATTAATATCTTTGGAGGTAAGATGTTGTCAATTGCTATATAGGGTGGATTTTAAATTTATTGTGGGTAATACAAGTAAATTTTATGATATAAAGTGAAAATAACACTAATACCTAGAAGAAACCAAGTTATTGGATGTCATGTAGGATTATATTTGTACTTTTATTTGAAAGATGTATACTAAAATAACAACTTTGAACTCATAAACAAAAATAATTTAACTAGAAATGAGGGTTATTTTTATCTTTTTTGTTTGATTAGCACAATTGAAATACACACTTCAAGTTTAATTTTTTATACATTGGGTCTAAGGGTATCTTTGTTATTGTACTTTCAATTGTTTTTGTTATTACTAGGTAATGTGAGGGGTGGTTTGGTCTTTCAAAAAAAATCAAAAAACACTAAATTTTCAACATTCAGCTCGCATATGTTGCTAATTTAAGATGCTAAAAACATTATTTTGAGTGTTATATTTGACTCATTTCAACATTTACTTTTTAATTAGATGTGTCTGCAACTATATTTAAAATAAAAAATAAAAATATTTTTTTAATTTTTTTTTAAAAAATATTTTTAAAATACAGTGTCAAACACTGCTTAAATTTTTTCAGAACCTTACCAGTGTAATAAATTTTGACTCAGAACAGAGTAATATTAAGGAGCCTATTAAAAAGAAGGAAAATATGAAAAATTGGTGAAACTTTTGGTGAACTCCATGTGCTCCATACCATAGGGTCCATGACGTGCAAGCAAAGAACTAATTTACAAAGAAATGTGATGGAAGAGAACAAAATGACTCAATAAATGATAATTGGTCTTGGGGACTCATCAAACAGAGAGAATAGTAATTAAAATCGATTAATGTATTAGCTAAAGAAATATCTTTTTATCATAACTTTAATAAAAAATAAAAAAAAACCCATCAATATATACTAGGAAATGTTTTCCTAAAAGTCTTGTTTAAAATAAAACTTAATTGTAGTGCTCGACAATCAATATTTGAGGCTTGATTTAGATTGAAAATGAATGTTTAAACATATATGTATCTATGCAGCTAGCTGAGAAGATGGAGTCCAGCATTGGATAGTCTGTTAAAGCGATGAATAATAATTTACACTCAAGTTCCTTCCTCAAAGGGTTTTTGCAATTACAGTGTTTTTATTTAATGAATTATTTTTTTTTGAATTATTTAAAGGTGCCAGTGTCAAAAATAAACTTTTAAAAATAAAAAATACTTTGAAAAACAATAAAATATATATAATATAATATAATAAAAATATGATAATTAGAACTATATATATTTCTTTGATAATACAATAATTTATTTTTTAAGTAGATATGATTTTTTAATATGATATTCACTTCTTTTTTTTATTAAAATAATGAAATAAGCTAGAAATAATGTTGTGCCTTTAGAAAGAAAAAAAATAGTTGAAAGATTGTACTAAAGATTAGTGTTAAAATATTTTTTGCAATTTCTGTCAACAATTTTAAATTTTAAGTTCAAATAATTTACAGGAAGAATTAAAACTATATTCAGAATAGAGTTTTCCAAATGAGCCACGTCACTTCTAAGCAAAGCAAAAACTATCAGCTAGAACGGCAGAGTCAATACCTCAAGCTCACGCTGCCGAAATCCTAGTGCTCAAGCAAGATCAAAACCATTAAATACCGCCCACGTTTCAGCAGCCATAGAAGAGCAGATACCCACGTTACAAGTAATTAAAACCATGAATATTCCAACAATATCCTCCAGCATTTCTAACCAGGGATGATTTATAGGAGATTATTGCTTTCACTTGATTTTTTTTAACGAGGATGTAGTTTTCACGTATCTCGACTATTCTCTTTTCATGAATCCTGAAATTAATAACTATATAAATTTTTAATAGCTATTATATTTATAATTACAGGGTTCGAACCTAAAACTATATCTTCTTGGAGAAACATTGTAAAATTAACTTTCTCATTTATAGAGTACAAAAAAAAATAGGCATATCGTTAGTTTTGGAGTTGAAGCTTTAAATTTTGATGCCAAGAGGCAAAGGAGAAATGCTGTCAGGCGCCATCTTTCTCGCTTAGCACTTGATTTATCTCATGAAGTGGCACAAAAAGGTGGACATTAACTGCCAAGATGCAGCTTAACTTGTATTAATGTTTCCATATTTCCAATAGATTTTGAAAAAAATGTTTTAATTTATCAGACAGAGTAATTAATGTAATCATAACTGAAATTAGTGAGCATCTTTATAATTCTACACTAAGACTTCTACCCTAAACAAAATGATATTATCTAAAATAAAAGAGGATAATCGAATAAATGCTCCTTGTTTTAGTTCTTCTAGGTACTTGTGTAAGCCCATTGAACCACCATATATATAATATATATGTATGTATGTATATATATATATATATATGTATGTATGTATGTATGTATGTATCTCGAGTTGGATTTTCATGGAATCACAACTCCCACTTTCTGGCTTCAAAAACGAAGCAAAAAAACATGTTAAAAAACAGAACACGTACACTGGTGCATTGAAGATGATCAAGGAAGCCCATAGTATACATACGTATACGATTGGAAATTATAGGTGCATGTGGATTAGTGAAGCAAAGACAGAACACTCTTCAAAGACCCTAACTTGAATGCTCTCTCTCTCTCTCTCTCTCTCTCTCTACCTCTCCCTCTCTCTCCCTCCTTATAATAGAGAAGAGAGGCCCTGCAAGAACTAGGATTCCCTAGACATACATCGGATCTGCTGCAATCTTTCATTGCCTCCTTACCCATCCCACTGTATATTTATCTCTCCCCTCCATTATTTTTTCCATTATCCATCAAAGATAAAATTAATACTGAATGTCAATGAGTAGTGGTGCTTGTACTTTTCAATCAGCTGATAAAAAATGTTCATGTAAAAAGAGGGATGCCTTTTGCCCTATTCAAAGGTCAGATATATATCTATACATAAACTCTAATATAGTGCCAACGTGATCTCGTTCTGGCTCCATTATATTCCATGGTGCAAATTCAAGTTTTACTTAAGATAGGAAGTGGGTTTTCTATCTTAAAGTGACAATTTCAAGCTAAGCAAATTTCTTAAAGTGAGATCGAGAACGAGAGGTCCCATTTGCCTTTACTTATGGTACAAGACCATGTGTAAGCAACGAGGAAAATAGAGAGAGACTTGCTCATAATAAAGTGGAGAGAGGGGTGAAGGGGCCCAGGAGGTAATAATGGAAGTTGCCCTCATCCTCTCTGGACTTGTTCCCACGTAGCCATTCTCGCAAGCCCTTACCTTCCAATATTGAGCTTCAAGCTTTGTTTGGACTTCAGGATACTGCTAATATATTGACCATCAAGAAAAAATAATAATTAATAACATGCAAATTAAGGTTTGACCAGTCAAATGAGCACAGTACGTGGTGTTTACTTTAGAAAAATGATAGCAGACAGCTCTAATGTCGAGACAATTAGCCCAAAAACACAACCCCTTGTCATCTCATCGAAAGATTTCCTTGTTACCTGTCGTTACAGTGACTAATAATTAAGACGTGATAAGGATTGCTTAACATATTAGACACCCAACGTGCAAAATCTCTGTGCTTTATTAGTGGAAATCTGTGACAGAAAACACAACCATAATATCTGGCATACTGTAATTTCATGTCCCTATTCTAACCTGGGTTTGGCAGCTATTCAACCGCTCTTTCTTGACGATACCGTTTACCCGATCCATCAATCAATCATTTTCCATGTCTTCATCTTCATTTTTTATTTCACTGGCCGGCTAGGCAAGTTAACGACGGCAACTCTCCCATCCTTGTCAGAGCTTATAATTAATAAAGAACTTGCATCCACTCCATATATACGAGTAGAGTTCAATTTAACTTGCGAAAATAACTTGTGTCGGTGGTGGAAATTATGAATTCACAGGAGGGATGCTGAAAAGAAAGAAAAAACTAATAAGATGAATTTCCCAAATACGTCCGTTAGATGGATCAAGATTAAAGAAAAATGTTATTTTGAGAAAAATGGTTAATTATTCAGAAAAACTAGTTGAAAACCACCAAAACTTTACGTGTTGTTTGAAAACAGAATGGAGTGATGAAAATGAAATGTAAAGTATATTTCTATTTTATTGGTGTTTGATTGAAATGAATGAAAATGAAAAATAGAAAGTGGAAGGGAAATGTGAGTGAAAATTAAAAATAATTTTCATTATTCACTTTTGTCATCATTATCATATCAAACACCAATCATTGTTATTGGTGATAATATTTTTTCTAAGAAAAATAAATTTAATTTGCTAATTGTTTTAAAAAAGATAAATAGGATGGAACCAATTTGTACGTACATCTATTGAAACTAGATTGAATTACGTTTTGAATATTTATAACTTTGTAAAGTATGCATGTAGTTTAACCCATTAGAAGAGAATCCAAAAAATAAATATAAAAGCCCATTAAAACAAAATAGAAAAAAAGAAGTGTAAACTTAGAAAAAAAAACTAAGTAAACCCAGGCGAATCTCTTAAATATGATCTAATATCTAAAACCTACAACTTGTGAAATCTTGAACGCATGTTCAATCAAGAAACTTAGCTCTCAATAAATTTAATTTTAAATGATAAAATTGAGAAAAAAATTATTAAAAAAACTTGCGAAAGAAGAAAACAAGAACAAAAAAATATGGGAAAAATGTTGTCAGGAAAAATCCAATGAGAATGAAACTTGAAAACCATAAAAATACTCCAAAATAAAAGAAAATCCAAATAAAAGAAATAGGACCTAAATTGAAAAAATAAAAAATTCTAAGGGGTGAAATTGAAAATTATTTGTAATATAACATATGTATACGAATCTCTTAAATATGATCGATAAAAGAAAATAATAAACAAAACCATTCAAAAAAGCAAAGAAAAAAGAGTAAGAATAAAAAGTTGATAGAAAAAACTCAAGGATGATGCAATTTAATGACAAAAATGAAAAATTATCTTAAATAAAATAAATAGCAATTCAAAAAATAAGAACTCAATTTTAAATATTAAAAAAAATAATTATAAGAGTTGATATTGAAAGATATTTGTAAAAACCAAACAAACTTACAAAAACATCCTATTAAAAATTTTTATACATGGAATCTTATCGGTCTAAGCCCCATTTATATGACCATCTTAATGCATACAATACTTTTCTTACAAGTATCTATATCGAGACTTCATAAGTGTTTAACATCCCATAAAACTTATATACAACTCATTATTCACAATGTCAAGACTTACTAGGCTCCCTAACACTAGGTAATCCCTTACTCACCTTCACTGTAATTGTGACCATTGCATGCAAAATGTGAATTCATTCCGCATGCGGTGCTAATTTAATAAGTGTGCAATAATAGGTTGGACACATTTCAGCCTAGCCCAAATAATTGGGTCGGGTTGTGCCCACTAAATAAATATATGTTGGGCCTTAGTTAGCCTAACTAGACGAGGCTTATGCGCGATGTTTATGCCTATATGATTGGAGTACGACCTGACCCAAACTCAAAACAAATAATCCATATCTATTAGGGCTACCAACTAGACCAACCCCGCCTAGCAGAGTTGGAATTAACTCATAGTATAATGTAATATAATATAATAAAAAAACCTAAAAAAATCCAAGGTTTGTTTTGAAAAAATATTTTCATGATTTTCTTGCATGTTTTTTCTACCAATTTTGTTCAATATCAGGTCAGGTCATAAAACTTGTATTGTAAGATATGAACTTGATACAAATACTTGATTTTGTATGAAATCTTTGGGAAAAAAACAAAAAAAAAGTAAATCTTTATTTAAAAAACACTCAAAAAAAAGTTTTATTTTTGTGTATTACTTGATACAAATACTTGATTTTCTATGAAATCTTTGAAAAAAAAACAAATAAGTAAATCCTTATTTAAAAAACACTCAAAAAAAGTTTTATTTTTGTGTATTCAGCCAAATACTAAAAGTATTCCAAGAATATGTTTTAAAAAAACAAAAATCTCATCTTTCTCATATTTTAAAACGCAAAAGAGGTATCATAACCAATTTATGATTATTCATTAGAGTTTGACCAAAATATAAAAAATCCTTCACCAATAATTTTATTCACTTTTATATTTAAAGTTTTAGGATTTAGTTATAGACTTTACTATTAGGAGGTATAAAACTACAATATAGAATATCTCAAATTTTAAAGATACAAAAAAAAATGATGATAAAATTAGGCTAAAATGGTTAGGTGTTGGCTCTAATACGGTATAAATTCTCTCACAGAGAAAGATTTATCTTGAACCTTAGACGAGACCAATAAATAGAACTTAACCTAGAAAAAACAATGTAGTTTATCTTAGGTAGGGTGCACTAGGGCTGATGTATTCACCCCTTAAATAGCTTGTCTTTTTAACCAATTTTTCATATATCATTAGGTTTTCTAATGACTATAATACTAGGTAAAGAATCATGAATTATATAATCATAATTTTATGATTATATCTAAAAAGTTTTTTTTTCTATACTCAAGAGGTAGACTCGTCGTTTGACTTTGTGCACGTCATTAAAACCACCATTGTAAAACTAGAATAGGTACGATGCTCATATATATAAAACACACTTTAGAACCCTATAATTTTGATCAAAGGGTTGAGCTTTAATCAATCTTTTATTAAATCCATAAAAACACTAACAAAACCATATGAATACCCTTTGCAAAATCAGAGCTAAAAAAGAAAGAATAAAAGACAGAGAAAGAGAGAAATACTGAGAAAATACCCTGGTTATGAAGGTTTACGAGCCTACCATAAGGGTCTCTTCATCTTTGAAAAGACAATAATTTTGTGGAAACAAAACCCATGATAGCCAAGAAAGACAATAACTATCTTAAAATTATAAAGGTATATTTCCTAGCCTAAAAGTGGAGTCCATGTGACCTATTTGAGTTGATTTTGATTATAATTTAAACTATGTTTATGTTTACAAAAATGACAAACTATTTGGAATGCTTGAAAAGTAGGGACATGCCTTTTTTGTTGTAATTCTTTATCTTATGGTTTGATGTTGTTATGTAAAGCATTTTTAGGATGTATGGATTTTTTGATGTGATAAAAAATTTCTAGTTAAAGTTAATTTTTGATAAAATAATGCTTGCTTTCTTAGTTTTTTTTTAGTTTGGTGAATGCATTGATAAGCTATATAGTTAATTCTATATTTATGAGGCTTTGGTTGTGACCAAAATATGTTTTGTAAATCAATTTGGAATCCATATTGCAAGAATAAGCTCAATGTTTTTATTTGTCAATTTTTGAAAAAATGGGATTTCATGCATGTTTTCTATGTTTTTTTTTGTTGTTGTTTGTTTCGATTTAAGCATATATCATTATGACAAATTGGTTAATATGAGCCAAAACAGATTTGGTTTTAAGGTTTGGTATGTATTTTAAGTATCTGCAGTAGGCTGATGCATTTCTGGGCAAAATCTAGGTTAATGTTCTTCAAGCTCTTTTTAATAATATCGCCTTAACTATAATTTTTTTGACTTGCTTTATTTTATTTCTTTGCATCTTCATATTTAGATGACATTATCAGACAATAATCTAGTTTCTTCATGCATCAACAACTGTATTTGTGAGTTTTATTCTTGGGTTTTATTTTTGGTACCAAAATCATTTATTGGTCAAATCAAGATTATTGAGTTTTGTTGCTTTGATTATTGATCTTTTCATGGTTTATAATATTTATGTTCCTTTTATAGTCATGAATTTTGGTTTGGTTTAGAGCTTGTGTTGCATAAATTACATTGAATGTTCATCGATGTTCTTTGTGTTTTTTACTTGGTTTTGATTGAAATATTTTGAATTGTTGACAAGTTTTATCTATTTTTGGCTCTGTTTTGGCTTGTTTTCAAGTCAAAACCATGTTTTTGGTTTGATTTATAGTTGGACCAAAAATTTTAGGTCAACTAGGTTACATGAACTCGACCGGGTAAACCTGGTCGAGCCAAAATTGGTTTAATGATTCATACCTTGTTTGGCTAGCAACGCTTTTGCTAAAGATTTTTTCTTTTTGGTTAAAGGGTGTGTTTGGAAAATAGCTTTTTATGCCTATTTTAGGGAGTTTTATTATAAAAAAATTGGTCTTTTTCCAAACCAAGTTTAAAAAATAATAAACAATTTTTAAATAATACAATTTTCTTTCTTTCATATGGCCAAAAATCCTTAGAATTGTTTGAGATTTTTTTTTAAAAAAAATATAAAACTCTTTGGCAAGTTTTTTTTTTTAAATAGGATATTGTATAAATTTTATAATAAGTTTTGTAAAATTCTAAATGATTTTGACCATTATTTCAATAACTCTAAAAACTTTAATATATAAAATTAATGAACATACCAATTATACATTTTCATTAGGTTTTTATGTTATTACTAAATTGGGTTTAAGGCTATTTAGTCTTTCTACATTTCTTAAAACATTTTTAAAACTTTATGAGAAGTGGCTCTATGCTCTTTGAGTGGCAAGTGACTATTCATTGGAAGAAAATCAATTACTATTGTGGTGTTTGGAGCTCCATGATGCCCTCTTCCACGAGGGGAGTTACGTATGGTTATTTGCATGTTGATTTGGTGTCACCCAACCCTTGTTTTTTTTCCTCTTCCCTTTTCTCCTCCATATTGAATTTAATGATCAACATTAAAAAAATCAATGTAACCTCTTATTTTATGACATTTCATATTTGACACTTAATGTCTTGATTTCTAAGTTTTACACGTAGCCCATTTATAATATTTTATTTATTTTTATTTTTATTATTGCATCCATAATCTTGATTTTTATTTTTTTCAATTTTGGTTCACATTCTTTTGATTTAGATTCTTATGTGAATTTGATTCTTGTTTTCAATTTTACTTTTCAATTCAAAGTTTGATGATATTTAAGGTTAGACTTTCAATATTTTGATTTTAAATTTTGATTTTTATCTCTTTTATCAAAATTTAATTTGGTTACAATTTTATCCTTAGATCCATAATTTTATTTTATTTTCGTATTTGATCCTCATTTTCTTGATTTTTTTTTGTTTTGGACTATTTTGTTAACTTTCTTTTTCTTTACAGTTTTATTCTTCAACTCAAAGTTTGATTATATTTAAGGTTAGACCCTCAATCATTTGATTTCAAGTTTTGATTCTTAACCCTTTTATTAAATTTTTATTTGTTTTTAATTTCATCATTGGATTTTTTCTCTTGTTTTTTTTTAAAAAATGGTCCTCATTCTATTGGTTTTTATTTCCTTTTTTTTTAAGTCTTTTATTAATTTGATTCTTTTTTCTATTTAATTCAAAATTCTAGGTTATCCAATTATTTTATTGGAGTCGATTCGAGAGTCAATCTGAGACAAGTATCGAGTCATGTGTCAGGTGAGTTAATCTAAGTTAAATTTTTTTATTTATTTTTGTATAAAAAAGTAAGATTGATATCATTTTGAAAAAAAATAATAAAGGAAAATAATTAATGATTTTTTACTTGATCTTAACTATGTTTGTCGTGGGTTGATCAAGTCACAGGTCAACCTATGTTTTTTCATATACATCAAGTCAATTATCCTCAAGTTTTTTTTGAAACTCGATCCGCCATAGTTCTCGTATCATTTTATCTTTAATTGGATTACCCTGTTTGTATAATTCATTCATAAATCTTGACGACCTCACTTAAGTTTATTAGTGTTATCATTATTTTAGTTTCTTCCATGCTTATCAGGATTCTTAGGATTGTCAATCTTAATTATTTTTTTCTTTTTATAATGTCGAGTACTAGGTATTTTTTTATATTTTTTAAAATGTATGGATAATACTTCAACATCATTTTCCTATATTGTAGAAAATTCAGTCGAGTCCGCTGCTAAACACGAGTGACTAAATTTGAAAATTAAACAGTCACGTCATCATCCTTAACAGATCATACTTATATATATTAGGCCCTTTGATTCCTTTGCAGGGTTTCCCATGCATCCACAACAGAACATACTTTTTCTAATTTAACCTAATCTAATATAATATAATCTAATCTGATCTTGATCATCCATCCATCCGAACCAATCGCCGTTTTCCCAATCTTCGGACACTACCACGTGGCAGTCATGTCAGTGGACCCCACTGCCCACGGCCTCTGGTTATGGATACATTCGATGGCTCTCTGCCCCAATATTTCTACCCCTAATTCTCTCTCCTAGTTATCCCTCCAGGTCCAGGCCAGTAGTCTTTGTCAAATTCCGGCCACCACCCTCTTTTTCTGTACATTTATATATATACCCCACCATCCTCTCTCTCCCTTTACTTCATTCTTTTCACTTCTCTACACACGTATCTTTTCAATATATTAGCTGTGCCGCACTGCTATAAACTGTTTTTGTAGTAGTGCCAGATACCCCCATTGTTAAAGAGTTTAGCATTCTTTCTTTGTTTTTGTAGTTTCTTGAATTGGTTTGTTGGGGTACTGATGATTTATAGAGCTTTGTTATCAGCTGGTGGAGAGAACATGCTGCACTGTACGGACGTAACAGTGCTTGATAGACAAAGGGCTCGTATCAAATGGCAACAAGAACAGCAGCAGCAGGAGGAGGTTCAACTACCACAGCAAGAGATTAGTTATTTTAGTGATTTCAGTGGGGTGTTCCAACAAGCGGGGTTTCATGAGGGTGGGTTAAGTGAGGTGGTGACCCGGTCTGTGAAACCTGACCCGGGCTTGGTGGACAATGGGTGGCATAATGATCATGTTGTGGGGTTTGGTGTTGGGCCTCCTTACACTAATGGGTTGGGTTTTGAGTTGAGTTATGGTGCCATTTCCAGGACTTCTAGCTGCCCACCGGCGGTGGCCGCCGCCGCTGCCGCCGCTGCGGCGACAGCTACTGTTACAAGGAGAGGTGCAGGGTCTGTTGTGTCAGATAAGATTAGTTATGGGGTTGGAAGAGAGAGTTCCAAGAAGAGAAAGTTTGATAAGGTGCAGAATAACTCAAAGGTGTGTTTTTTTTCTTTCTTTCTTTTCTGTTATGTGATCATTGTTTCTTTGAAACTCTGTTGAAAAATCTTGATTTTTCAGCGTTAAATTGTTTCCTTTGTTTTCATTACAATTTTGATTAATTTGACTTGAAAGCATCTTAAGCAAAGGATCTTCGAGTTATTCAATTGTTTGACTGGTTTGTTAGAATAGTAAATTAAACCTTTTTTTTTTGTATGATCTATAGGTTATTGCAGAAGAGGACACCAGGGACAAAAGGATCAAAGGATGTGCGAAGGAAGGAGAGTCAAACACCTCAGAGAAAAATCGAAACAAAAGCAGTAGCAGCAATAACAACAGAAACAAAAACAATAACAGTAACAAAGACTATTCTGCCGAGATTTCCAAGGACAATTCCAAAGTAACTGAGGTTCAAAAGCCAGATTACATTCATGTCCGGGCACGTCGCGGTCAAGCTACCGACAGCCACAGCTTAGCTGAAAGAGTGAGTTGGAATTTTAATGTTTTCTTTGCTGTTTTGAGCAACCCCCCTTTTCCCTCTACTCTGTAGATTTTTTTGTTTTAGAAACCCTGTCTGATATATTCATGTGTGTTTTGCAGGTGAGGAGAGAAAAAATCAGTGAAAGAATGAAGTATCTGCAAGATTTGGTACCAGGGTGCAATAAAATCACTGGAAAGGCAGGCATGCTTGATGAAATCATTAACTATGTTCAATCTCTTCAGAGACAAGTAGAGGTAATTAGTGATCTATGGTGATTTCTTAAGATTAATATTCTCAGCTATTGTTCTTCTAAAATATAATATTTACCTGACCCAATTTCTTGAACAGTTCTTGTCGATGAAACTAGCTGCTGTAAACCCAAGGCTTGACTTCAACATTGACAACTTATTTTCCAAAGAGGTAAAGTAAATCCTCACAGGGTGGATCTTTATCACCCTTGGTAAAATTTCAAGTGTTTTGGTAGTTTATTTTGTTACTGATGAACTCCTTTTTGTTTCAATCAACAGGTTTTTCATGCTTGTTCAACCAATTTCCCCTCAAATGGGATACCAACACCGGATATGACTAACGCTGCATACCTTCAACTTAATCCAGCACATCAACAATTAGTTACCTGCTGTGGACTGGATATGGGGATAAATCCTCCTGATATGGGGCTTAGAAGGGCCACTAGTACTCCTGTATCTATTCCTGAAACATTTCTGGACTCATCCAGCTTCACTGTAATGCGTTGTTCACTTTTTATTTCTGTCCATTTATATTTATTTTCATATAATTTAGTTTCCTCCTCTAATCTTATCTTCACTTATGTTGCAGCAAATCCAGCCCCCACCAACTTGGGATGCTGATCTACAAAATCTTCACAATGTAGCATTTGATTAAGGAAGACAAACATCCTTCCCAATTTAGCCATTTACAGGTAAGATAGAATTATCATGTCGTTTTGATCTTCACTTTATTGATCTGATAAATTCTGAAAGCTAAAAACAAAGCAAAGTGGTTTAAGCTACCAATGATGAAGAGCATAGAGAACCCCGCAAAAGTTAATGATTTTGCTTTGGGACTAAAATGAGTCGTTGTGATAGAGATGGAGAAAGTTGGTCACTGGAAACTTCCTATCTATTCTCCCAAATGATCGAGATCACCGATTCTTTTCAATGACTATTAAGTTTCTCACAATTCTTTCTTTATAAAGAACGAATCAAAGATGCGAAGCATTTTGACTGTGTAAAGACAAAAAATGGCCCCCTAGGTAAAAATTTGACGAAGTCTGTAATTCTTACTACAAAATAACATTGATAATTATGAATTGTTTCTCCTGTTGGAATTTAATCTACTAGTTGGAGGAAAGAGCAACCATTAGATAATGAGGCTGGCTTTTGCTGTTCCTAAATTCCCCTTTAATCACACAATGCGATGACTCATGTTCTGGTAAGGTTAGCAATGGATTCTAAAAGTTGTCATGTTAACTTTTGCAGGTTCTATGGAAGCTAGCAATCTGAAGGTGGAGATGTGAATCAGAATCTCAATTTATACAATTCCTGAGGACTTTATTCTACTTTGCCTTAGGTCCCGATTCTTTTACTTCTCTAAGTACATAGCGTATATAAATTGTATGTATACTTTTCACATGGTATGAATAAAATCAATACCTATTAACATCAAAGCTTCTTTTCCTAGCAATGTAAAGATAGCAACCACACCATAATGAGTGATTTTCCATTACACCAAAATGGTCGATAGCGATGGAGGGGGACCAAAGAATTAGGGTTGAGGGAAAGTTTAAGCAATGGCAGGGCAATTGAACTTGAAATCAAAGGACTTTTCATGGACTAATTTCCCCTTTCATAGCAATTTTTTTTCCGAAGAGGAAAAGCGCAGAAGAAGGAAAACAAGCCACAAGTGTGATTAACATGCTATAATGGCCACTAGTATAGTGTAATTTTCATAAAAACTTGTCCTTGTTAGTCTAATGGCACAAGCTGTCCCTCTGCTGGATGAACCAGAGTGAGAGGTTTAAATTAAACCAGAGGACATGAGCCTACTGGTGGACCTTCTCAGCTCCCTTCAGAGCAGAATTGTACATAGATTGATTGAGACTTTGATAATTGGGCAATAAATCGACAAGAAGAAGCAAGAATTCGTTAGAATGGTTTCCATGTCCTAACATACAGCCATATTGCATTTATGAAAATAGTTCCATCTGGTATTCTCAGACCAGCTTGTACTCGAGACTAAGTCCACCTCTTTCATTATTTTCCAAGGCATGTCGTTTATCCCACGATTATGGGTTTTATTAGTTCATCTAGATTACTAGAAACTCCCATTAATCTTCAACTCGTAACCATTTGACAGGTTTCTTCTTTCAAGGCAACAGAAAGGCCAATAATCAGCCTGAAAATGACCCAAATTAATCAAGTTCCTTCCTTCAATATCTTTTTGTAGATCTCTGATAAGATGATGCAGGAGAAGAAATTTCTATGTTTGGACTTTTCTAAGTCCATGCATAACTACAAGAGGTTGTTCTAAAAGCTCTGCGTATCCCAGTACCATTTTAATGGTAAGAAGCTACAAATCTCGACATCATTTTAATGGTTTAGGTGACCAAAAGTGTGAAATAGCAAACTTGAACTTTGACATGCAGTTATTTATTCTGTGCCTAAGAAGAGTTTATGCCTTGAATGCACATTATTACCAGACATACCTCGTAATCGTCAAATCTTATTAAATAAGAAAGGAGCCTTTCAGAGTTGGTTCGGGCAACACGCAGGGGACCACAAGAGACCGCTTACAGCTTCACTGCACCTCTTGTTCTTGGATTACCAGGAGCCTCAGGCTGGCTTCATTTTCGTACAGTGACTTTTGGTGGACCTGGCCTCATCCCAAGGCAAGATCTCTTTGATTCTCTTTGTTTTCTATGGATGGTGAAAGATGATATAGCCTATTTCTCTTTCTTGGGTCCATTTTTGCTTTCTTTGAAGCTTTTTCTCCTCATAATCTTTGAGGTTTCTCTCCACCTTTCACAGTGCAATTCCAAGGTATATAAAGCTAAAACCCACAAATATTCTTTTGGCTGCGTGTGTGTTTTTTGGCTCGTCACTAAAGATATTTTTTCGAGCTAGTTATCTCCCAAGTTCATGTCCTTACATTGTCACAAGAATCCTGAAACTAGCCCGGACAAATCTAATATTTGATTCTTTGGACAAAGCAACAAGCGTGATCAGCGCTCAAAGGTGAAGGGAATATATAATGGTGGGAAATCTATATTTTTTAAATAATTTTGAGCCAAGGCAAAGAAGACCACAGAATTAGTAAAACAATATCCTGAAGTCCTATCCATTCAAGTCTGCAGTGTAGGAATCATAATTGCGATTACAATCGCCATTCCTGAGACAAACCAAGTTCTGTGTAGAATCTGAAACTTGGGAAAAGGTAACACTTGCTATTTTGAACAGCAGACCAGGTTGCTAAAAATTGGGAAAGACTAAGAATGACGAACCTTATAAAGCTTAATTTGTAGTTTCTGCGGTCAGTTAATTAAATACCACAATTTTGCAACAGCAGGTTAGTTGAATAAACATTTAGAAAAGGATGAAGAACAGAAGATTTTCTGCTTCAAACTCTCAATCGACACTACAACTCGATCGACTTGCATTCCCACCACCCCAGAAACTCATGTTTTTCCATCACATGACTTGCAATTTCTTAACTTCTGTTGCTAATTCCACTCCATCAACCGGCTTCGGGAAAGGAAAACCTTTTTGAAGTCACCAACTAAGTTAGATCATAATACCTTTTTCAGGAACAATTATGATAGGCACTCTACAGTTGTGCAAGCAATACTCTCCCACACTTCCCTGCAGCACACTGTATGATAAAGCAATGACACAATAAGATGGAAAGTAAAAGAAAGGATAATATGAACACTAGTATAGAACCTTTGGATTAAGCCTCTGCCTCTAGTGCCCATTACCACAGCTGCTGGCTTTAACCTGTCTGCTTCCCTGCAGATTACTTTACCCGGCTCCCCTTCTACAATCCGAGCCGCAGTTTTTACCTAGTTATGCACAAACCATCCAGATTTTGTTAATGAGATCATAAATTAACACAACGCGCCACACTAAAACTAGATTTATTAACAAGAGAATAAACTAGCACATAAAAAAAACTGCAAGACAGAGTATATGTTAGAAAATAATATAAATCATATTTTGGGGTCTCTCCTAACAGCTTAAGTTTTTAGGTGAGATGGTTCCTTAACATGAAATCAAAGTCTTGTTGACCAGCGATCACGAGTTCAAATCTTACCACCCTCATTCTATTTGATAAAAATCAAACACAAGATAGAGTAGGCATGTGTGCAAGTTTCAAGTTCAAAGGGTTTTAATTTAAGGGGATGTGTTAGAGAATAATATAAATCATATTCTGGGACCTCACCTAATAGCTTAAGTTTTTAGGTGAGATGATTCCTTAACAATATACATATTGAGCAAGGTTGAGTCCTCAATGCACATTCTCACAAAAGCTGAGGTTAGTGCCAAACTCCACAACAATAACAAATCAGAAATACAGGCAAGAAGCTACTGAGTTTTGTAAGAAATAAGGGAATGGTTTTTTCCAATTCTCTTTTATTTATAGAGCTCCGATTTCCCTTCTAATTAAGATTAGATCCATCGACCATACGGATTATGATTTTGTTTGTATCTGATGTGTCCCTTTTTTTTAATAATAAATTATCTATGGATCAAGGAAAAAGAACAGGATCCAATCCCTTCTTATACATCAGCATTAAATATATGATCCCGGTATCTTCTGTAATGTAGCATCAATGTCTATTTATTTATGAACTTTATGTCTTGCAATTTCCTCTGTCATTTCTGATGAGGAACAAGAAATTAAATTTTAAAAAATACAGATTATAGAACAAATTTAACCAATCTACGAAATACTGACCATTGCCACCTGCAGTGCCTCAATGGCAAGCTTCTCCAGGAGTCCCTCAGTCGTTTCATAAACAAGGACATTTTTCATATCTACAAGAGCCCAACATTTTAATCCAAAATGAAATGCACCCATACAAAATACTGACATGGGCATGATCGAATTCTGATCTCAGGATATTTTTTGTTAATTACATATTTACCTGGAATGGCATGAACAAGATGAATGGTGTCAGCCAGGCGGCAGAGATGGATCAAGGCCCAATCAAATGCATGTTTGCTGTTAGGACCATGATCAATGGCTACAACAATGTCTCTGCCTCTCCTCCTCTCACCTGTTTCTCTATCGAGTTCAGGTTTCGGTACCACAGGAATAAACGAAGGTAACGTCACTTCTTTCCAGTTGTACTCTTCATCCTCTTCAAGGGTTTCTAACGCTTTCAGCGTATGTTTTTCTCTCCTTACAAAATTTTTAGAATTCATTAATATAAATTGTTAAAAACCCAACAAAAGCAAAAGTCTTTAGTTCTGATCTTGGATTGGTTTTTGTGTCTTTTATTGGCAGCTGAGCTCTTTGGCATCAAAGTTGGAATTTTTCCTCGTTTGCATTATGCACGTGTAGAAACTACCTAGATGTGGATCTTGGAAATTTCAGTGTGCAGCATTGCATCTCTTTTCATGGGATATAAATAAAGTTAAAAAGGGCAATTATCTTCTTATAAAATAATTAAGAGATACTTGAAAAATAAAGAGAAAAAAAATATATATATATATGTGTGTGTGTGTGTGTGTGTGTGTGTGTGTGGACAATTACACTATACCATAACAACAACTTCTATGTGAAACCCATGGAAAAACTTTTAAAAGTAGAAAGCTATTGGGAGTTGATATTATTCGGTTATATAAGAAAAATAGCAAGGAAGATCAAGCAATCAACAATAACTTAAATTCAAATCACTGCATTGTGGTTTAATCAAGTTCTCAAGACATTTCAAATCAGAAACCAGTAAGCGATAACTTGTAGAATATAATTGTACAGGTGATAACTTTGTAGATGATATAAAAATAGGGTTGCAATTTAAATTACATAAACCAAAATTACCAAAAAAGTATGTTATTATCTAGCAGGTTTAATTCGTTGATTTAATCAGAATGGGAACCACTATATGAATATGAGTATTCTTTTATAAGTTATTGAAGTTTACTTTATATTCATAAAGTTTTTAATCATTTAATTGCTTCTTCAGTTGAAATATTGTTTGTATGTAGTGTAATTAATTATGTTGATATTCGTGTAACTCTGTAATACAAACTTATAATTACATGAGTAACTAGGGATTAAGTTCAAAGTTAGAACTAGTTAACTTAGAACTTCAAAGTCTATACTGGTTAACTTAAAACCTCAATATTAAAATGCAAAGTCATGTTAATTAAGACAAACACAAAATGAATCTACATTAAGCAATTGGCAACCATAGTTGGAGTGTCCAATTAATCCTTAATAATTATAGAACCAACAAAGAAATCAAAATTCCTAGAAATTTTTAAAGAGAAAAATGAGTTAGTTAATGTTCTTATTGGTATAGAATATGAAATATCACTTTTTTTAGGAGAAAAAAAGTTGGAAAATAAAGACAAGAGAGACACTTATATAACACTAGAAGAAAGATAAACACCTCTTGAATGAAGATTAGAAAGAAAAAAAATAGAATCATCAATGAAAAATATTGGTGTCTTGTTAAAGAAATGAAGGGAAAATATAAAGAAAAAATAAAATTTAGAGATGACCACTATAATAGAATTGTGGTGATGAATGATAGGTCAACTCATACTATACTAGAAAGGTAGATTTGTGAAAGTAATTTAGCAGGAAGCTTTGAGTAGCTTGAAAGGAATCTAAAAAGTATTTTTGAAAAACTACATAATTTCATTAAAGTTTCTTGTAAAAAATTTGTTAAAATATTGGACACATTCCATACAAAAGTTGAAATAATAGCCCACCAAAACTAAAAAGTGATAGTCGATGCAAGAAAGAATTTGGGATAAGACTAGTTAGAAAGCTTAGAGATAACTTTATCATGATTTGTCAAAATTTCATAAACATATGAAATTTTGACATTATTCTTACAATGCACAGGGTAATTGATATAGTCGTGAAGAAACATGACATGAAGGCCTTGACATATACCAAGTTGTCTGGACACTAGATTAAGGTAATAAATTTCTGCCTTGATATCATCACATAAAAGAATAAGAATAAGTCTATTGATCAAGATAGAAGTCCAATATTTGAAATCTTCACCAGAATAAAGGCATATTCAAGGAAAAATATTTACACCAGTTAGGCCCATGTTTCTTCATATCAGAAGGACTCCATTCATTATGAAGTCGATCAGAAAAAACCAATGTGACATAACAATTGAAAAAAAAATGATGGAAGTTATAGTGAGGCTATAAAAATCTTTATAAGTGATAAAATTATTGATGTCAAAAGCAATAACTTTGGAATAACATTGAGGGAAATAAGCAACATCTTAGAGTTTAACGAACCATTATGGGCCACTAACCGACCATGAAACAACTTTTTTAATGGCATAACACAAATTGTTGAACACCATTCCTAGAAACAATAAAGTTAGGGTTGAAGCCTCATTATGCTAAAAAAAACATGGCTAGATCAAGATAGTTACTATTAATGAATACACATTCGCAGACCACCAAATACCTATAAATTCATATAAAATAAAAGCCAAATATGATAGCCTTAACATCATTACTTCAAAAGAGTTCAAGGCAAAAATGTCTTTTGTAAAAGACCAAGTAAGAATCTTTTAAGGTTTGTGGGGGTAGAAATCATTGGAGAAGATAAAAGAGTAAGGACGGAGTCTATGGTAAAAATGAATGTTTGATTTGAGTAGGTTTAGGGTTTAATTTGAATGAAAGAAGACAAAAAAAAAGTAAAGAGAAAGATAAACATTAATTTACAATAATTAATATGCAACTTTTTTTTGGAGTAGGGAAGTACTATACCATAAATTTTATAGGATATAGATAAAGTTAAAAATGTAATTATATGATTAAATAATTAAAAGATACTTAAGAAATACAGAGAGAATGTATACATGAAAAGTTACAATACACTATACAAACAACTCCTATATGAGATTGTGGGAAGAACTTTGAAAGAAAAGTGGTTATTGGCAGTTGATATTAATTGGTTACAATAGACATATAGCAAGGAAGGTCAAGTAATCAACCACAACTCAAATTTAAATTACTGTATTACAATTTTATCAAGTTCTCAAAACCTTTCAAACCTTAAACCAAATGGGTAATAACTTATTGGTTATAATTTTGTATAACCAAAATTAAACCAATTAAATTTCAAAAAAAAAAATACTCAATCAATTTGTGATACTAACTTAGAATTACATGCGTAACAAAGATTAAATCCAGAATTTAAACCAATTAAATTACTAGGTCATCTAGATTGAAACAAATACAAAACAATTCTACATCAAACAGTATTCATGAGCTCTTATAGTTTAGGCCTGCCAACCTCTTCTTCTTGATGGACTTCTTATCCCACCTTGGATAGGTCCATTTGTCGAATCAGCTGTTAGTTTCAACTCGAGGGTTATTTCTTAACAAAGCAGGTCATTCTACACTGGGAAGGTCTGTATCCACTACAGCAACCATCAAGACTACTGGGATTCCAGGCAATCAATAAGATAATTTCGATCCAAATGATATCGTTCCATGAAATATTTTTCATTACAAAAGCATAATTTCGAAGCCTTGCTGCTTCCGAATCACTTTCCAAACAGATTAAAGAGAAATCTTGAGGTTTCTTGCACAAATTTTCAAATTTTGACGGCCTGGAGAATTGAGACATGCATGTTGTAAGAGCAATCTTGAAAATTTACATCAGACATTCAACTTCTGCAATCAGGCAGAAACAGAAAAATTCTACAAAATTAGAAGAATGGAGCAGCCCTCTGATTTCTGCTGTGTTATGCATCAAATCAAGGAAATTAGAGGAGTGAATGCTATAGCTAACTTGAACAATAACCATTCAAATGTGCAGCAATTATACATATAACACGCATCGTTACCACATATTAAACACCACAGAATTACCATCATACATGACCGACCATTCTTGTTACATACTGATAATCAACTTCTTCAATCAATCAATCGAAGAAAATTCATGACCTTCAAGTGCTGAATCTGCTATATCAATGATTCATCTCCATCTTCTGGAAATCATTAATAAATAAATGAACTTGATAAAAATTCCATGACATTTCTAAGTAAACAAAAGGTTCTAATTTTGAAAGCAGTACCTTTCCCAGGAACGATTATAACAGGTGCTGATTTACAATGGTGGAAGCAATATTCACTCACACTACCCTGAAGTACACTGCAGAAAAAAGATAGAGATGAGAACCGAGAGAGAGAGATGATGTGGAGTAAGAGAAAGAAAAGGAATTACCTTTGAACTAGGCTTCTGCCTCTGGTACTCATCACTACAGCTGCAGGCTTTATCCTTTCTGCTTCATTGCAAATTACCTTACCAGCATCCCCTTGCACAATCCGAGCCACAGTCCTCACCTAATTAAAAACAAGAAATAAAAAGAATTTGAGGGAAAACATCAATTTCTGTGGAGATTTTTGTTGTCCCTTGATCAATAGATGAAGAGCTTAGAGCTACATGATGTATGTTAAAATAATTAGATTGGATAGTCTGCATATCATTAGAGGATTATGAATTAGAGTAAGATCAAAGGTACAAGAATCAAAACATCTTAGCTCACGAATCCAAAGCAAGTGGTTTACAGTCAAGGGAGAGCAATTAATAACAGAGATCGTATATTAGGTGATATTTTTTGCAGAAATCGATTTGTTATGAACCTAAAATCAATTTGCACATGATTATGCAAAATCAAGATAATTAACAAATTTAACAAGAAAACATTGTCTTTAGAACGCTAAATATTCTAATTTTGCAATCAAGATTTACTTTCGTGAAAGGAAAAAAAGAGAGCAGAATGGTACGTAACACTAACCATGGCAACCTGCAAAGCGTCGACGGCAAGCTTCTCCATGAGCTGCTGGCTTGTCTCATAAACAACAGTATTCTGCACACCTGAAAAACCCACCAAAGAAATCAAGCCAAAATTCCAAACCTCAATTATCTAAAGCATGCAAACATGATATCCACAGCATAAATACTTGAAACAGCATGGATAAGATGGATAGTGTCGGATAGTCTGCAAAGGTGAATCAAAGCCCAGTCAAAAGCGTGCTTGCTATTAGGTCCATGATCAATAGCTACAAGTATGTCTCTGCCTCTCCTTCTCTCCCCCGTCTCCCTTTCTAGCCCTGGTTCGGGTATTACTGGAATCAATAAAGGCAACTTTACTTCTCTCCAGTTGTACTCTTCATCTTCTTGCAGTGTCTCCATCGTTTTCTTTCTCTGTAAATTTTGTGCTGTTGTCTCTCTCTCGTTCTCTCTACAAATCTGGTACACCTTCGTCGTTTTAGTTTACCTGGTTTTGTTTCTAAAAGCAAAAGCTGCTGGTTTTGACAATGCAAGGGTTGTTTTAGCTTTACCTTCTCAATTGTTTCCACGTGATTATACATAGAAAAAAGATATACGTTTAAGTTGTTTATAAAAAAATATTTTTATTTTTAATATTAAAATATCAAAATATATAAGAATATCAAAATAAATAAATAATTTAAAGTAAATAAATAATTTTATAAATTTTTAAAATATAATATCAAACAACTACTTAATCAATCATGACACCATATCATCTCATTCATTTCCTTAAAGTGATAATTAATAGATTATTTCATCTAATTTCATATGTTCTTTATTAGATTCTTTAAGGTGTTAAAGTAAACACCAATTTATCATAAGAGGTATTTTTAACATAAAATTATAGTAGTTTTTCTTCAATTTACTTGTAAGACTTAACGAATATTTGCAAGTTGAAATGCTATTACAATGATGGATGGAGGGATTACATGTGGGTGCAATTGATAAAATCAAAAGTTTGGTACTCAATTGATATTAGATGCTAAATTGAGCTTTCCACTCTGTCTGCGTGTCTTAATTCTGTCCTCTGAAGCACAACTCCACTTTTCTTCTTTCTATTATTAGTCCACTAATGACAGAAGAAAGAAAATCTTCTTTCCTTGTATTTTCAGCTTATTGATGGACCCATTTTCACTTGAACCGTGTGTTAGGCTCCAAGATTTAGAAGTTAATTTCGTGCCCATTTCTTTTTCATAAAATTTTGTGTATTAAAATTATAATAATAAATTTAATTATATGAAAAGGTGAAAAAGAAAAAAACTTAAAAGTGTTTTTCATGTATATGAACCATTTGATTAATGATTAGATATGTATTTTGTTAATTTAAAAAATTTTACCATATAAGATTTTAATTTGATTTGATTTGATAAAAAAAAATTATTCACACGGGTCCAGAAATTTTAATAGTGTGATATTTTAACTTGATTTGAATTAATAAAGAAAAACTTATTTTTTTCTTTATTTATTTTGTCATTCATAATTTATACATTTACAAGCTAGAAGTAAAGCAATACAATATGACTTGTTCTTTGATTTGATTTGATCTTCTTATATAAGTTTTTCTTTATTTATTTTGTCATTCATAATTTATACATTTACAAGCTAGAAGTAAAGCAATACAATATGACTTGTTCTTTGATTTGATTTGATCTTCTTATGACTAAACTTAGAATGAATCCTAAGCTACCTACATACCTTTATAAATCAACGAGCAAGTCATGGCATAGTTCAAAATATTTTTTTTTCTCTATACCAGTCATAGTTTATGCTTTTGAGAGCTAGAAGCATTATATTTATATCTAATATTTTAGGCTCATGTGACATGAAGCTTAAATATATCTTCAATAATATAGTTTGTTTTCAGGATTTTTCATTGATGGGCCTAATTAGCGAATCATTTTTATTAACAATCTTATATGCTTAATTTTTTTACACTTATTCTTCAAAAATCTTTGGAGTTAAAACTAGTTTACCTTGATAGATGATTCATATGCTTATAAGTTGTCCTCTGAGGCTTCTTTGATGGTGATATAAGGCAACATAATGTTAATTATCAATCCATAACAAAGTAAAATGATGGTTTAACCAAAAATGTTAATTATCCAATAGTAACATAATGTTAATTATCAATCCATAACAACCATTTTTTTATTGTCTTGATCTATAATATGTAGCTCTTGAGTTTTTTTCTTTATTGTATTCAAAGACTTGAATCATGATAAGATTTGATATAACCTTCTTCACCTTAATCTCTAGAGGTTTAAGAGGTTGGTATCTTTTTCTATATTTTGATTATTGGATTGGTCTTTTCTCTTTGTATGATCTTTTTACTTATTAGGGGTGGTCTTCCACCCGTAAAAAAAATATCATTCAGGCTTTCAAACTCATAAGATTTATTATTTTATTTTATGTATTTTTTTAAATGTTTTTAGACACCAATTTCAAACCATCCTTCTGGATGTTTTATTTCTTTTTTAGGGGTTTTATTCTTCATAGATTCTAAAGAGGGAGAATCAAAAAGTGATAACCTAACTATGGTTGATAATTATAAAACTATCTCCTCCTTCATTGTTGGTATATGTTTCTTAGAAAGTTGAACATTAGGATTTGGCATGAACTTCTAGGTTGAGTTTATCTAACCTTCATCCTTCTTTACTTATACCTTATCTTTAGAATTGGACATGGGTTCTAACCTAAACTTTTTATCATCTTCAAAGTAAAACTTGGTATCTATATAATATGATTCTTTAATAGAAAATGGCTTTTTTTTATATATATATAGCTATAACATACTTAAATTTACCATCATGATTATACTTAAAAACATTGATTCTTTGTTGATGGAACCATAACATTCTTGTGTAACCAATATCTTTTTATAAGTTACATGAAGTCTTTACACTCATAATAAAACAAACTGCTATAGATTTCATCTCTCCAATCTTAGTCTTATATGATTTTTTCAAATGATATGTTGTCATTTTTGGTTAACCATCATTTTACTTTTGGATATTTCATCCAAAGATATGCCATTTTTTTTCATCGTATGAAGCAACATAGTGTTAATTATCAATCCATAACAAAGCAAGATGCATCTAATTTCATGGGTTTAGACATATACCACTCAAACCTTTATAATAAGCACAAATAGTATCAATAATTATATGTTATAGTTGTTTGAAAGTAAATGAGCCCACTAATGATCCAATAGTTTCCCTGAAAGAATTTTATACTATTATTTAATCATGTTGCTCTTGTTTTTGCTACCATTTAGGAGCATATTGGTTTTCTAAAAGATCTTAATGAGCATCATTCCTAGACATATATTTGGTCTTTTGGATGCTTTAGTTGGTGAATTTTGCTTTTCTAGTTGTTACCGTTTCAGTAAAATGAGTAATCTCTTCATCTTTTTTTTTAAAAGAAATCATAAAATAAGATCTAGATTTCAATTGCATGCTTGACTTTAGGTCATATAGTGGAATCTCAATCCCTTCTTACATTTTAGAAAAGAGTTTTCAAACTCAATTTTAATTATGTTATTTTTTTCTCTTCTAGAGAATTTTCTCAATAAAGAGACCAATTTAAAATTTCTAGATCACGTTCTTAGATGAGTGACTGGAAAAACATTAACTTCAACAACTTGAAATTAATTGGAGAATTGCTCAAATACTCAAATGTTTTCCAATTTGAGATTACAGAGAATTAATTAGAGAATTGCTCATAAACTTAATATTTTCCAATTTGAATAGAAGATCCATTGATTGGAGAAATGAGAGTAAATGAGATCCCCAAAAGATGTGCCCAAAAACTTTACATATAAAAATACAATAAAAACAATATCAAAATTACAATAATAAATTTGATAATAAATAAAAATAGAAATTCACATCAAGTGCTACACGTGCGAATCCTTTGACAAATAGTTGAATTCGGATCTTGTTTTGGATAAGAAAATATTCAAATAAACCTAAAAGCTTTTACCTTGTGAGATAACTTGATAAAAAGTTTTATAAAGATTATTGATACGAGACTGAAAGTTTTAATTGTTCAATTCAACAACTCCTAAATTTGGAAACTATACTCCTTAAAATTTGAATTTTTTTATATAATTATCATATTAGAATCCAATAGCATCTTTCCATTTACCATGCTGCTATTACTGCTTGGATAAAATGAAATTAAAAGTAAAAATAATATTTAGATTGATGAAAACTTTTTTGTATTATCATGAAATTCAGTTCAAACTTGAAAATTTTCAATCAAATTATTTTTTAACTGGGATTTTAAATTAAATTGTAAAATAATACAAGGGGTCAAATCTTTTTAATAATAAATAATAAAATTAAAAAACTCATATTAAATAATGAAATTAAATAAAAACCAAAATATAGAGAATGAAACGGGAAAAAGTAAAATCGAAATGGCCAATAAGAAAAGCATAGGCAAGTGGCCTGAGAAAACCCTCAAATTCTGTCTATAACCCGCGGGTTTTAAACAATGAACTACAATATGTATTAAAAAAAATAGATCAAGCTTTTTCACTTGTTTATTATATACACAAGAATTTCCTTCGATTCTTCTGTAACTTCATCAAGGTATAAGACATCTTATCTGGTCAGAGTCAATCCATTCTATTTGGACGTTTCCTCTCACATGAACAGATCCCACAGATAGCTAGATACATGGAGAATTCTAACTCGAAAATTACACAAAAACTGAAACAGATCCAACCAAGTCAAGTATTGACCGTATTTTTTGAGAAAAAAAACGCAACACAGGAAACGATTTCTTACCAAGAAAATAATAAAGAGAAACTAGAAACGAAAAATTAAAAAGAAAAAAGAAAGAAAGAAAGAGAAGGTGCTCAGACAGTGAAGAATGGATGAGAAGGTTTTTCCTCATGGTTAAATCAGATTAACGAGATTATAGTCTCATCATCACAGCACCTTCTCTTTTTCGAAATCGAAAGATTTGTATAAACGTAAAAACATGATTTAGCAGAGATGTGGGGGAGAGAGGTCTTTATAACAGATCTCCTTCTCACCTATCAAAGCAACGCCGATGGGTTTTAGGGTTTGCATACCCTGGTTTTAATGGGATAATGGGCATCAGATAATTACTGGAATGCCCTTTTCAGCTCCCGACACCAGGAGTGGCCCAGTGAACCCGTTTACCAGCCTCGTTCAATTAGAAATAGCCCATTAATATTGGTCTGGAAAAAAGCAATAATATCGGGCCCAACTAAAATCCATTATTATATATTGCTAACGCTATTTTTAGCATTCTATTTTTTATTCACAAATACATTTCAGTAATATTTTTAAAAATAATTTATAAAAACATAAAAAAATAATTTCAAGTAAAAAAATAAAAAATATTATTTTTTAAAACACTTTCCAAGCACATTCTAAATTATTTTTAAGAGTATAAGATTATAATCTCTTTAGTCGGTTTTATTTCAGTATAAATTGTTTTGTAAAATATTTTTTATTTATAAATATATTAATATAATATATATATATATTTTATTTTTTAAATTATTTTTGACATCAACATATTAAAATAATCTAGAAATACAAAAAAAAAATTCAAGTAAAAAATAAAAATATATGTTTTTTAAAATGTTTTCCAAACACATTCTAAGAGTATAAGATTATAATCTCTTTAGTCAGTTTTATTTCGGCAGAAATTATTATTTTTATCTATAGATATATTACAATAATATATATTTTATTTTTTTAAATTATTTTTAACACATTAAAATATATTTTTCCTAATACATTCAAGATAAGATTTTTGTGGTCAATTTTATTTTAGTCGCGAACAAATCGGTGGCTCGGCACATGGGTAGGTGTATCATTCTTGCATTGAACATAGTCGTGATTATTATTCTTTCACTATTGACTTACTCGGCTAACCCAATTAAGCAGTCTAGAAAGAGAGCCGCTGTGGTTAAACAAACTCTTCTCTGACACCAAAGCTGTTTGTTAGTTGCTTGTAGGAATGAAAAAAAGATTGAAGGAATAAAACCCAAGTCTATACCTAATCAGCTCCAGCAATGACTTTCTAACCCTGGTTTTTAGGATACGATTCCATTTGTTAAGTTATTAAATAATAAACCAACATGCTCTTTTCTATGTTTATTTTAAAATAATATATGGTATTATTTATTTTTGTGATTTTATATCATTTTGATTTTGATGCGATGATATCAAGAATAATTTTTGTTTTGTAAAGAAGAGTAATCTTAACACAATCGAACTGTTTTTCCTATTCTCAGCCGTCTATCCAAAACCGAGTGAAATATTTTCGTGTTGCTTGGCTCTACTAAAAGCTGGCGGCTATATTGGCTAGAGCATGCATTCTTCTTGTAAATCAATGGCGATTTCTTTAACAAATATTAATTTTATGGGCTAAATTGGGTAGATTATATGAACATTGATTCAGGCCGCGATGTAACACGATAGAGTACAACTTCAAAAACAAATAATCCGTGCATGTCAAGCATAATCGGCTGGCAGTTGCAACAATTCCTCTGTAATTCGCATGCATATTTACGTTAAGATCATCAATTTCAAGCTTCACTATGTAGAAATCGGCCGCCGCAGGCCACCAATTTCATTGACCTTCATTTGGATAAAGCATATAATAAGAACCAGTGAAATTCTCTGAAACAGTATATATATAAACCAAGTACCTTTGATTGATTCTTAAACTAATTAAACCGTTGTTTACTGAAATTTTAACTTTCTGCACCGCCTCCGAGACGAAGAAAAGTGACCGATCACGTGCTCACATGGGTTCTGCTACAATGAAGGTTTACGCTGCAGCTTCTTATATTGTTGTGATTTTAGCTCATTTCATAGCTACCGCTACCGCTGGATCAATAGACATGTCAACTGCTATTCTGATCAGGGTTGACCAGTCCGGTAACGGAGATTTTAAGAAGATACAAGATGCCATTGATTCTGTTCCGTCTAATAACTCTCAGCTGGTTTACATCTGGGTCAAGCCAGGAACTTACAGGTTTGATCAGCTGAAGTGCTAGTTTATGTTCTAATTGATGTTCTTTTATCCTGTGATGCTTATTATTTTTAATAATTTGTGGTTGAGCAGAGAAAAGATTGTTGTTCCTGCCGACAAGCCCTTCATAACGTTGAGTGGTACACAGCCTTCAAACACGACAATAACATGGAATGATGGCGGGAACATAATGGACTCTCCTACACTAACTGTGCTGGCTTCTGATTTTGTTGCCCGATATCTCACTATTCAGGTGCTTATCTGCTTAATTTGTGTTACCTTTCACTTTCTTTGTGTGGTAGAAACTTGACAAAGCTGCTAAATTTTAAGGAGTTGTGGCTGATTTTTGTTTTCTTCTATCTTGATTATTAGCGACAGAATACATTTGGAAGCGAAGGCAAAGCTGTTGCACTGAGGGTGTCAGGAGATAGAGCTGCGTTCTATGGCTGCAGGATTCTTTCTTATCAGGATACTCTCCTGGACGACACTGGATCACATTATTACAGCAACTGCTACATTGAAGGAGCCACTGATTTCATCTGCGGGAATTCTGCCTCGCTCTTTGAAGTAAGCAAATTAAACATCTCTTCTTAAATCATTGTTTCTACCGATTAAAACCTAGAACCCTAGAGAAAGAAACTAGCAACCGAAAAGAAACTTATTTCATTCTAACAATATTTCTCCCCCTGCAGAGGTGCCATTTACATTCAATCTCCACCAGAAAAGGATCCATCACCGCTCAACATAGGGACTTCGCATCTGAGAATACTGGCTTTGTCTTCCTGGGTTGCAAAATCACCGGTGTCGGAACTACGTTTCTGGGACGGCCATGGGGTGCTTATTCTAGGGTGCTGTATGCCTATACATACATGTCCGGCGTGGTAGCTCCAGCAGGGTGGGATGACTGGGCTGACCGGAGCAAGCAAAGGTAGTACGTACGTGGGTGTTTTGCTGACACTTTCATGTCAGAATCTAACAGCAAAATACTTACTGATATCCTTACGATTATTAACATGATTTTCTGTGTTCATCAATTAGTTCGTACGTACAACGTTTTTTTTAACATGTTTTGTTCTGCCTGTTCAATTTCCATTATAGCACGGTGTTCTACAGCGAATACAAGTGTTATGGTCCTGGAGCTGATAGATCTAAGAGGGTTGGATGGTCGCGGAACCTGTCCGATGACGATGCTGCACCATTGTTAACCAAAGACATGATCGGAGGGAGTAGCTGGCTGAGGCCTGCACCAACCACCTTCAAACGAGGCTCTACAATTATTAAACCTGGCAGCAAATTTTGACTTCAAAAAAGTTAAAGCTGTTGCAAATTTACACTACTTATCATCTATTCTTTGTAATTAATGGATACCATTAATATGATCATATCGTTCTTACATCGAATATATTCTTTTTATCCTCTTTTTTTTCTTTGACTTTGGTTCTTGTATCCAAGTATTTTTGATTTTCTTACACTAGTCCTCGTATCAAATGATTTTAAGCCAACTATACACTCTAAAACAACAATTGATATTAAATAATCTAAAATCAAACCAATAGATTGAAAGTTAAGTATAAAATATCAAGATCTAACCTTAGAAGCTCTTATATACAACTTTCACTTCTTCTTTCCTTTATCTTTCTTCACTTATTCGAAGTTTTTTTTTTTTTTTTTTAATAATAATCAGAGTTGAAAGGTCCAACTAAATCAAATGAGTAACAGTAAATTCAATCTTATCATAATACAATAATATATAAAATCTTGAAAATACCTTATTTAGAACAATTAACAAAACACTAAACCGTGTGGGGAAAACACTGTAGCTCCTCACACATAACACTGTGGATTGCAATAGTGCTTTCCCCTTCTTCTTTTTTTCCCATCGGATGATTAAATCCGAATTCTTCTTCAGCTTTTCTTAGCAATCTGTTTTGTGTTTTTCAGGATATTCTAACCCGGAAGATTCTTGGCTATGGTGTTAGATGGGGAAACCTTTATTATCTAGAGTTAACCGAGAAGGGAGGGTCAAGATTTAGTCAGGCACATCAAGCAAACAGTAAAGATAAAACTCAAGCACTTGTATGGTTATGGCACCAAAGACTAGGACATCTATCATTTGGGTACCTTAAGAAATTACAACCGCATTTGTTTTTAGATTTCAGTATTTCAGATTTTCAATGTGACACTTGTGAACCGGCCAAAAGCCATTGTATCCCTTATTTTACCAAGTGTGAATAAAAGTTTAGAACCTTTCGCAGTTATTTACTCAGATGTTTGGGATCCTGCAAAAATTCCATCATTTTCCAGTACTTGTTATTTTGTTACTTTTATTGACGAGTGCACTCGGATGACTTGGATTCTCTTCTTAAAAATAAGAGTGATGTAGATACAACTTTTCAAGAATTTCATAAAATGGTGACAAGCCAATACCAGAGGTCAATCGATACACTACAATCTAACAATGGTAAGGAATTTATGGATCAAATTCTAGGGACATTTCTGGGTCACCATGGAATTCTACATCAAACTTCGTGCACTTATACTCCATAGCAAAATGGACTAGCAGAACAGAAGAATAAAGAGATTATGAAAGTTGTTCGGGCATCCCTGTTTGGTATGAATATGCCTAAGTTTTATTGGGATGAAGCAGTCAAATCGGCTGCCTATTTAATTAATCGCACTCTATCTAGTGTGCTCAACTTTCAAACTCCTCAACAAAAGATGAAATCTCTCCTCTCGTCCCTCATCTACCAAACCTTGAACCCAGAGTTTTTGGATGCAGAGTCTATGTTTACATACCTAAAGTTTTGCGGGGTAAACTTGATCCTTGTGCAAAACGGTGTGTTTTCATCGGTTACTCAGAATTTCAGAAGGGATATAGATATTATGATCCACTGCACCCGAAGTTACATGTGACCCTAGATACCTCGTTTCATGAATTGGAACTTTAATATTCAGGGGGGGCATCTGGGGATGAATTATTTTAATTAGAGAAAAATGGAGGGGTACTCGACAGGTTCAATGCAGTTTTGGGGAAGGTGGAAGTGCAACTTGGTCCCTCAATTTGTAATTTTTCTAATTACATCCCCAATTGGATTTAAACTTGTAATTTTGTGCAACTGTATGCCCGTCAGAATTTCATCAACAACCTGAACTTTTCGTGCCTTTTTTATTTTGGTCCTTGGTTTCTGATTTGTGCGATTTGGCCCTCAATTGACCATTAAACTCTCAATGTCTTTAATTTGGCCCCTGACTTTGCATAATTGGCTTGAAAAATTCAATTTGGTCCCCAAAAATTCAATATTCTCAATTGAACTCTAATTAAGCTCAAGAACTTGATTTTTCATTGATCAAGCCCTTAATAAAATTAATTTGACTAATTCAAAGTATAATTAAGTCCTTGCACTTAATTAAATCCTTCAATTAGACTCTAAATTAATTTCTAAACATAATTATACTTTCAAATGGCCCTTGATTGAATCACATTGGCCTATAAAAAATATAATTATGATTTAAGGCTTATTTCTTACACAATTTTATCCAATAATAAATTACTTTATCCTTGAAACTACATTTTCTCACTTTTGGGAAGAAAAGAGGTACGATTTAGCGTCCAAAATTTCCAAATTGATTTTTTTACTAGCACCAACCCTTTTTATTTTATTTTTGTTGTTTTTGGGTATATTTTGGGGAATAACCCAGAAATTAGGTTATGATAGATAGGGTTTGGATTAACCTGAGGACAAGCATTCTAGGTTGATTCTTTAGCTAATGGTGTAGATGTAGGCACCACTAGAGACTAGGGGGTTGTTGCCGAGACAATTCTGATCTATGCAAAATTCCAAGTTAGTACCATCGTACGGGACCATACCATTTTGTATTATTTCTTCATTGAACTTGTCGAGTACCCCTCCATTTTCCTCTAATTCAAATAGATAATCGTCGTTCTTTTCACTATTTCTCACTCCCTGAAGGGACGACACGACACGTTACTATTGTAGATATGGCGCTTCCAACAGGCCGCCATTACAGTCACGTTGTCGCCGATAGCCAGAGGAGTTTAAGCCACCGTTGCACGCTGGTGGCCTCCTTCCCCTATAAATAGCCCTGATCACAACATGCAGACGAGGGGTACTTACATAGACAATAGAGAATAAGGAAGACGAAGACACCACATGAAAAAAAACTACACGACCATCCTTCATCTTCCTCGATGCCGGTAGAGCTGTCATCGACAACCTTCTATGTGTGTGTTGTGCTTTATCTCCCCTACAGGCCAACATCCCCCTCTCTCCCTCAGCAGCTTTAGCAGCTCAGTCTCTTGGCACCCATGGTGGCAGCTAACAGGAGCGACAACCACCCATCCATCTCTCTCGGCTCTTTTTCCCCATCTCCAGCAGGACTAGCACTGATGTTCTCTCCCTTGTAGCGTCAATTCTCTCTCTCTAAAACTAGTTGCACTATCAGCTCTCTCATCAACTAGCTCCCAGCGACCAACAACATAACCCCCTCATCACCGCCAACTTCACCTCATCCCAGGCAACCTCACAGTGATCTCCAGCGATGCCACAACAACAGCTCGCCAATAATAGCAGTGTCTTTTATCGCTCCTGCAGACCACCATAGGCCGTTATTTTAGATTTAACCACAACGGGGAGAACCACCTCGACCTCTTCTACCTGGTGGTAGTAGTAGGTAAGCCTCTCGTTGTGGTTAGCCGACCACCTTATCACTATTCATGTTATGTGAAATGCAGAATTTATATATATATATATATATAAATATATATATATATATTTCTTTCTTTCTGCCTTGTTCTTGGGTCAGACTACTCTCTGCCTAACCCAGTTGGCTGGGTCGGGTCCAGCCCAAGTCTAGCAGAGTTGGGCCTTTGGCCCACTTTGGCTGGGTTGACCCATTTAGCTAAACCCGGCCCACCATCTGGGCTGGGCCGAGAGCAAGTCCATCCCAAGAATTAAAATAGTAACACACAAAAAAAGAAATCAAATTGTGCACTGGTCATGTTTTACATAACAATGTGGTTGACCGATGATGGCGAAAGGCTTATCTGCTACCGCCACCGGGTAAAGGAGGCCAAAGTGGTTCTTCCTGTGGTGGTGGTGGCATCGAAAATGGTTGTCTGTGGTGGCCGGGAGAAGCGCCAGAAGGGGCTTGTCTGTGATGTTGCTGCCACTCTTTATCATTGGAGCTGGTTGCCGCTGCTAGAGGTTATAGTGGAGCTCTTGGCGTGGGGGAGAACCCACCAATGCTAAGGAAGAGGATGCAAGGTGGTTAGCCGACTTGCTGTAGCATTTGCTGCAAGAGGAAGGAGAGAGAGAGAGGGCAAGCTGCTGCGTGGCTTTGTTAGTTAATTATTTTAGGTCTGCAAGTTTATGTTTATTGTATTTAAATTTTGTGGTTACTATTTTATTAGTTACTGTTTTGATTAAGTCTTCAGTTTGTCCTAGTCTTTAGGAAGTTAGTTTGTTGCAACTTATTCAAGATCATGGCTTAACAATAAGTATCCATGATCTTTTCTAGTCTATAAATTGTAAGCTTGCTTTCTAATAATAATCAATTCGATTTCTGCAAATTTTAGCTGAATGAACAGTACAAACATCATCCTTTACTATTTTCAAATTTACTCAAAATAAAACATATGAGTATATCGATTATTTTTACTTATGAAAATTTACACAAACACATCGGTAATATAATATATCACAGACTATAGCAAAAGAAACAAAAAACACAAGCACATCAAGAATGTCTTTCCTCAGTCCCCTCAAGTACCCCTAAATCCTATTCCTAATTAGATAAATGAAATTCTTGTCTCAAAAAATAATGTGACCAATAGATACCCACAAAGACTAAACTGGGGAGTCCCAAAGAAACAGTATGAACCTGATCCCAAAAACAAAACTAAATATCTCATCAATAACTATATCTCTACCTATAGATTATCGGAATCATATGCATTTACTGTTACTCAATTATCCAATGTGTCTATTCCTAGTAATGTAAAGGATATATTAGCAGACCCAAAGTGGATCAAGGCAATGAATGAGGAAATGAAGGCATTGTAGAAGAATAACACTTGGGAGTTATGTCAACTACCAAAATGAAAGAAGAAAGTTGAGTGTAAATCAAGGTTGTCAAACTCGCGAGTCAACTCGCAAACTCGTACGAGTTTGCGAGTTGGCTTAGCTAACCTGGTTGAACCGGAAAGAAAAATCGAAACCGGTCAAACTCGGTCAAAATCGGGTTGACTCGTAAAATCGGACCGATCACTGTGCGCAACATGGGGCGAAGGGCTTTCTGCTTTCTTCAATTCCAATTTTTCATTTGAGAAATCTCAATTCACTGCTCAAAATCAAAATCAAAATCTTCTCTTCTCTTCTCAGCAAAAAAACAAAACTAGCATAAAAAAATGAAAGCCTGGAAGAGAGTGAAGGAGAAGAGGAGGCATGTGGCTCGTCCGTGCTTTCCTAGGCGCTACCTGTGACTCGGGAGGAGGAAGACTGTAAGAGAGTGAACTGTGAAGGAGAAGAGGATGAGGAGGAGGAAGAAAAAATGGAGAAGAGAATGAAGAGATGAGGGCGGCGACGTGGGAAAGGGAATTAGGGATTTAGGGTGGGGGACCTTTTATACTTAGTTATAAATTATAATAATAATAATAAAAAAGGTAATTAGGTATATTACGGGGGGTTATAAATTTATAATAATAATAATAATAATAATAATAATAATAATAATAATAATAATAATAATAATAATAATAATAATAATAATAAGCATAAAAATAGTTAGCATAAAAAATATTTTAAAAAAAATCCTATTAATTTAAGATAATAAATAACATTAATTAATTTTAAATACAATAACCATAAAAAAATATACAATTACTTCAAAAACATAAAATAAGTAGTTTAAATTTCAAATCTCAAATATTGTGGGTCTTTTAATTATATTTAAATTCATTATTTTTTAATTTAAATATAATTAAAAATGATAATTTTATTGTTGGAGGGTTTTTCAAGGATAATTATTTAATTATATAACTTACTCCTATTAATACTGATAATCCTTTCAATAATAATGTTTTTGATGAATGTATTAAAAATAACGAAGAAAATGACGGTCATGAGACTGATTGTAATTTATATATCACATCAACAAAATATTTATTTTTAGTTTGTTAATTTTTACCTAATGAAATTCTATGGACATAATTATTTTGTAATATATTTTTCAATAATTTTGAATCATGCATGAACCTTAACTAATGAAGTTTTATGGCCATAATTATGCTGTATTGTATTCAAAAATATTTTACTTACGATTTTATGATTTTTCTACCTACACGATTTTAGCTGTGATTTTACGATTTTTGTACGGACAAATTCGGGTATGATCTTACGATTTTAGGATCCGATCTTACGATCCGATTTTTCAAAGCCCCTTCCGTTTCGTGTCAAAATCGCGATTTTGACAACCTTGGTGTAAATGGGTGTTGACAGTGAAGTTAGAAGTAGATGAGAGTATTGATACATACAAAGCAAGGTTAGTCGCGAAGGGATACACACAGAAGTATGGAGTGGATTACTAAGAAACTTTTGCCCCAGTTGCAAAAATGAACACCATCTGGATTCTCATATCTATAGCAGTGAATCAAGACTAGGCCTTACAACAATTCAATGTCAAGAATGCTTTCTTGAATGGAGATCTTGAAGAAGTGTATATGGAATTTCCACCTTGTGTGAAAACCAGGTCCTCATGTGAAACTGAAGTATGCAAATTAAAAAAGGCATTATATGGTCTAAAGCAATCACCTCGGGCATGTTTCAGAAGATTCTCATCCACGATGAAGGAGCTTGGCTATAAGCAAAGTAATTCAGATCATACTTTATTTATAAAACACAAAAGAGGGAAGGTAATGACACTAATCGTATATGTGGATGATATGGTCTTAACAGGGGATGATCTAGAAGAGAAAAAGGCATTACAACAATTTATGGCATCGAAATTCAAGATGAAAGATCTTGGACAACTGAAGTACTTCTTAGGGATTGAGGTCTCAAGGTAAAAAACGGGGATATGTCTATCACAACAAAAATACGTGTTCGATTTATTGGCAGAAACTGGAATGCTTGCATGCAAATCAATAGATACACCTATGGAAATGAATCACAAACTGGGACAAGCAGAAAATCAGATGTCAGCGGACAAAGGATGTTATCAATAGTTAGTTGGAAAACTAATATACTTATCACATACTATGCCAGACATCGCCTATGCAGTAAGTGTGGTAAGTCAGTTCATGTATTCACCAGGAGAAGAACATATGGAAGTTGTATATCAGATCTTAAAGTATTTAAAAGGTGCACCAGGAAAAGGACTTCTATTTTAAAAAATAGAGGTCTAAGATATTAAAGGGAATACAGACTCGGATTGGGTAGGAAATCAGACTGATAAGAGATTAACATCAGCATATTTTACGTTCGTAGAAGACAACCTTGTCACTAGGAGAAGTAAGAAACAAAAAGTGGTTGCAAGGTCAAGTGCAGAAGCATAATACCGATGTATGGCTCATGGTGTGTGTGAATTACTATGGTTAAACATGTATTACAAAACCTAAGAATTGATTATGGAACATTTATGAATCTACATTGCGACAATAAAGCAACTATTGAAATTGCTTATAATCCAGTTCAACATGGTCGTACCAAACACATTGAAGTCAACAAACACTTCATTAAGAAAAATCTTGATCAGAAAATTATACAACTTCTGTTGTTCGGTCTGAAGATCAGCTAGTTAATACTCTCAGAAAGGCGTTCTATGACGCAATTGACAAGTTAGGCATGATAAATATCTACGCTCCAACTTGAGAGGGAGTGCTAAAATTAGGGGTGAGCAAAAAAACCGGTCAACCGATTAAACCGAGAAAACCGGAAAAAAATAACTGAAAAAACCGAACCGATAAAAAAACCTGATTAAATCAATTATAAAACTTTGAAAAAATGTTCGGTTCGGTTCGGTATCGGTTTTGTAAAGCAAAAACTAAATATACCAAACCGAACCGAACCGGTTCGGTTAAAAAAATCCTATAAGTCGCCCCCCCACCCCTTATAAATATAATTTTTCACATTTTCTTCTCTACTTTCAAAACCCTAGCCGCCGCCCCCACCCACCCACCCCCTATAAATATGAACTTTCACACTTCTTTTTTAATTTCAAAACCCTAGCCGCCCCACCCCACCCTTCTCTCGGGCTTCTCTCCCTCCCTCTTCAAAACAAACCCTAGTACCCTTCACCCCCCCCTCTCGGCTTCTCCCCCTCTCTCTTCAAAACAAGCAGCCCCTTTGCAAGGCAGCAACCATCTACGCAAGGCAGCAACCACCCTCTCCCTCCCTCTGTAACTTCATCTGCATCTGGCATCTGCAGCCATTAGATAATTCCTATGTAATATACATCATCATCCCGACACAGTTGTGTGTAAAGTTTATTGTTTTGTTGTGTGTTCTTACTTCGAGTGTTTTTGTTCCTTGGATTTTGCTAAGTTGTTGTAAAGTTTGCATCTTTATGTGTTTTGTTCCTTTGTTGTATTGGGTTTTCTGGGTTCTTATTTAATCATATTTTCAGGCAATAACAATCACCAATTGTTAACTAAAATCAATTATTAATGTTCATGTCTTTTGCGTTCTGGAATGTTAGATCTTGCCGTCTTAATTCGGGAATGTTTATTAACAAAACTTAATAAACACTATTAATTTAATACATTAATATTTGTATCAACAGCAAAAAAAATAAGAAAATAATTTTTTATTAATATTGAGTGAAAGCCCATCAGTAAGCCCTGGCCCAAAAACCAAATTCAGATTTTTTAATTTTTTTATCATAAAAACCGAACCGAACCGAACCGAAAATGGTCGGTTTTTAATAGGTTCGGTTCAGTTTCGGTTTTTTCTTTTAAAAAAATATAATTTTCGGTTTGGTTTCTTTTTTTGATAAAAACCGAACCGAACCGAACCGAAAATACTCACCCCTAGCTAAAATATAGCTGTTAATTTCCAGTTATGAAAATTGTGTAAAGTAGGGATAAAATAGTTTTGTATTTAGCTATTTTAATCTTGTAATCTTTTTATAAATTAAATCTCAAATGTAAGAGAAATCTACATTGAATATACTGAAATTACTTGTATTTCGAATTCTTACAAAGTCAAAGTGTAATAATTATATTTTGTTTTTCAACACATTTTTCTCCTATTATCCCTTACTATTTTCAAATTTACTCAAAATAAAAAATTTGATTATATCGATTATTTTCACATATGAAAATTTACGCAAACACATCGGTAATATAATTTATCACAGACTATAGCTAAACAAACAACACACACAGGCAGATCGAGATCCTCCCCCTCGACACAACAAAGTGCCCGTTTGACATTGCGATTGAACCGAAGGTTGGAGCAAGAATCAGTTTCATTGCGTTTGGTAATGAACAAAAGCAGATTAAATTGTCATGGGCCCACCTAAAAATCGATCGAAACCGTGGTTTGCAATAAGTACGAAAATGCTGCTTTTTGTGCGATTGTGATTCTTTTTTTTTTTGCATGCGTTTGAGGGTGTGGGGGAGTAGAAGCAGATGGGTTTGGGTGAAGCAGAGGGGAGGGGGAAAATAAAGAAGTTGAGAGGTTCCAGCCGAAATACCAAATACAAATCTCCAATAACAAAAGAACTCGAGATAAAAACCACAAAGAAGGAACTACCCACTTGCAACTGGTGCCTCTATTTCAGTAGTAGAAGGCAAATCATCTCTATCGCCACACCAGAGGAAGAAACAAGAGTCCAGTCAGGAGATAAGGGAGGTAAAGGAGCATAAACAATGGGTTACGCTTTATGTCCCATGGCTGACTCTTTCTTGTGATGTGCAGTTGACTTCTTCTGTGGCCTTGAAGAACCAGTGCCTACTGGGACCGTTTTGAACTCGCCATTGACAGGCTTGAAAGATGGTGTAGCTGGGGGTTTGGGTTACTGCTTGATTTTATTTATTTATTAACTCTCAAACCACACAAATGTCCTTCTTGGTTACTGCTTGATATATTTTAGATTTTTAATTATTTTAATATTAAAAAATCTAAAAACTTAATTAAAATATAAATAAATATATTAAAATATATCACTATATATATATATATACTCTTTAAAGTAATTTCATAAGTTGAAAGCAATATAAAAAGTCTGATAACCAAACACATGAAATTATTTTTCATTAACCTCAAATTTAACCACAGTTTTAACTGAACAATTCAAAACTTATTTTGAACTGCAGTTAAAATATTTTTCATGAAACTGTTTTTCTTAAATCTCAACCACAAAAGTAAAAGCAATACCAAATACACTAAAGATAATCTCTGACTAAATTACATGAATAGCATCAAAAACAAGGAAGGAAAGAAAGGAAGCTTTATTTATCTGATATACTCGATCCTTAACCCATCAACTGTTGCGTTGATGCAGCCTTTACTCCTCGGCACTAATGTCACCCATATGCTATCATCTCCATCTGCCTCCAAATCTTCTAACAGTTCCGAGATCCCCAACTTAAGATCAGTCTTCTTTCTGAGAGTTTCAAGATTGGCCTCCCTTGCTACCCTGATCACGCCTGGATCAATGTGAACAAAGGTTCCTGCAAATTCCCTGAACCTCGGATTCATCAACGTCTCATTAACTACGTTTACATAAACATCAAACTTAACGTATCTTTCCTCCGGGACATCAATCCCGTGCACAACCAGGATCTCTTCCTCCTCGTCCTTCTCTTTTTTGGTTCTTCGGACTTTTGGCCTATTGACCCTTGTTCTTAAGGTAGAGTCTAGAAATCGGCCGTTCCTTTGCAGCTTCGCATTTTGCCTCGTCTTTAGCACGTTACGGGCGACTTCTAATGGAACAGAAGGCCTAGGACGGTTATTAAGCCATGGGAAATCGACCTTCTCATACGCATATCTCAGCCTTGTGATGCTCAGCACATCGCGAATTCTGATTTTATTGAGCAGCAGTTTCTCGTCGTAAAAGAAAAAGGAGGAGTCTAGCCAATCAGGATCAGTGATAACCTTGTTCCCATGGAGCTTCGTCCAGACTTCCCAGAGACGGTCGATATTGGCATGGTGCGGATAGAAAATAGGGTCTCTAGCAGCAGAGTAAAAGACGCCCATATCCTCCCTGCTTCCCGGATTCAAATTGCTCCCTACCCACTTATGCACAGTGTTGTGAGGGGCCAGCTCCAAGGTGCCAGGGCCATTGCAAGACCCTCCCTCCCCTGCCTTGTAAGGGCAGCCCATGAAGAGTTCCATCTTCTTTGCACCTGCTACCATTTGGTTGTACATCATCACCAAGTTGGTGTAAACCTGGTCTTCGGGTCCTAACCCACTCTCGAAGCATCCGTAGTCGTCACTGCTAGGCGCAGTACAACTGTAGTCTAAATCAACCACACTTGGTGGAAAGTGAGAAATGTCACGTGCTTCATGGAAAAAAGGAGCCTTCATGTACATTTCAGGAATCACCATTCCTTCAGGAATGTCCCACGGCCAGAATGGCAAAGCAAATGTGTCGTCTCCTATGAGACCTCCAAGGATACGTTCGTGGAAATAGATCAACATGCGGTGCCAGGGAAAGAACAGCCATGATCTGTGGATGTTAAGTGGAGAATTGGAGTGCTGCTGGTTATATGCTCCCGTGCAGAACAGACAGTGTAAATTGGCTTGACGAGTATAACTCCGAGGATCAGTGTCGGGAAGAGACTTCATTATGGTTATAGCCTTCTTGTACTTGGCAATATAGTTTTCGTCGAGAAGATGGGTTGGCCGTCGTACTCGCAAAGGCAATGAGGGATCAGGAAACTGGAAATCAATAAACGCAACATCTGATTGATTCATTGGTGGGCAGCAGTAAACAGGAAGATCAGAGCGACCCATAGATTCATGGCACGATGTTAGATTTGGCAAGAGAACTCCAGCTTTTCCCTGTTGATACTTCCCTGAAGACGAGGCTCCTTTTAGCATGGCTGGTATTATGAAATTGAATTCCCTGGAAGTATTAGCAACTTAATTATTAGAGATTTTGAATATGTAGTAGAAGAACCAGCTAATTGAGAGAAAGTGGCTTGAGGTGACAAGAACCATTAGAAAAAAACCCTACCCCAGAAGCGCATGCTGGACTTGTGGTGCTTCAAGGAGGTGAAGAACCATAGTAAAAGCTGCCACAATAGTGCTTATGCCGAGGACCAGGCCCAATTTCTTTGCTTCCATTCTCGGAAAATCCAACACTTCTACAAGTAATTAAGCTCTAGCCTTTCAAAAAGAAATGACAATTAGGGGATATTAACTTTACCCAGACCAAGGCTCTGTAATGCTATGCATATCCAATCCTGCCTCGACTGAAATAGAAGTAAATAGGTCAGATACTATATATGAACTCAAGAAGAAATTAAAGAACAACGAGGTTTAGCAATTCAAAAGGGAACCTTAATTTATATACGGCTTGGATGCATCCGATTTAGCACTCATTATAAATTCTAATGACCCGAGTGTTGCATGTGCGCGTTTATGGTGTCCACGTAGAGCTTCTTTCCTCCACATCTATACGCGACAGCTTTCTGTGGCAGCATGTGCTTTCTTAAGTCTTAACACCTCCTGCGGACCCAGTTTATATACGACCACTGCTCAATGCTGAGGACGTAACGTCCACTAATTTAATTTTGGAGGTACAATGATAATGGTGTGTCTGGGAAAGATGTGTGATGTAGTTTGAATTTACAAAAGAATTATATAAAGCTCGATGTGTGATGTAGTTTGAATTTACAAAAGAATTATATAAAGCTCGTGTTTTTTTTTTTTTATAACCGGAGTGTTCAGGCCAGCTTGTGTGCACCTCGACTATTCTCCGGGTCCACTAAACATCTTGCAAGCCCAATGAGCATATAAGACACCGCGGAGGTGATAGGCATACCAAACAGGAAGCTAACCAAGGTGCCACATAAAGGAACCCCCCCCAGGCCTGCTGGGACGCTCGAACCTGGGTTCCGAGAAGGGGGGGTGCCCTCCTCAACCACTGGGACAGACCCCTGTTGGTGCTCGTGTTTTTTATTTTATTTTAACGGGGTGTGGTTTGTATATATTTCAAATATTTCAAGAGGGTTATACTTTACAATTAAGATAAATTCCTTACTTAGTTCTCTACATCTATAAATATAATCTTTCTATTAATTATAATCAAGTTATTAATTTCTAAAATATATTTCAATCAAGTTGTTGCATGTCTTTGTGGAGTGTCATGAGAGGTTGTTGGAGTTGCAACCTAATTGTTTGGTTCAGGATCGCTAAAAAAACTCAGGTGTATTGGTCTTGTCAGATATACAATGGTAAATGAATAGTTATGGATAGCGAAGGTATTATCACCTTTAGCGCATCGTACCATAGATAAGCTGCATTGTGCAATTTGATGTGATAAGGTTTGAACAAGCAAAATTTATCCATGTGAATAAATATAATTTTTTGAATTTTATTATGGAATCGTGTGCTCAAAATAAATTTTAAGAGAAAATTCCATGTAGATTCCTTCATATGGTTCACCTTCCTAGGTGGATAAGTTTTATGTGATTTATGTGTCTGTGAAAATAAATGTTCCAAATAATAATTGGTTAAAACTCATAATAAATATAAGACTCTTTTTATTTCTAGATATTTAAATGTCAATCTACTTATAGGTCCAATATTTATATCAAATTTTATACAATTATTTCTCATTAATTAAATTTACAAATGATTTAAATATTGGTCAAATTCTCAAGGATTTAATAAACTGAATATTGTGCAAGCATTTTTTTTTGGTTTTTGTATATAAATATTAAATGACATGTTTCTTTTTGTATTTTTTAAAGGCTTAGCCGTACACAAATAAAATATAGTTTTTTTTATCTTTTATATATATATATATCAAGTATTTGAAACAAAAAAAAAAACAGCACACACTCATTTTTTTTAATTCTATTTATCATTACACATCTACAAATTACAAGTTTACAAAAACTTTAAATAAACAAGATTACAAAAAGGTCCTTCAAGAATGTCAAAAATTATAAAATAAACTCAAGAATGGTAAAAAACATCAACCACACTTTCAAACAAGTCTTTTATATAGTTTTTATCATCAACACAGATGATTATGGGTTCCCTAGTGAACAACATTACCCTTAGTTGATTTGAATGTGCTTGTTCTTCTGTTTATCATCAAGATACAATTTTTACCTTCATAGATTTTAGTCCCGATCTAGCAGTCTTTTCAATAGCAACAAATCCAGAACAAATAAATGAACATATTCTTTTAACACCCATGACTCAATCCTAATATCAAATAATTTAAGCCAAATATACACTCTAAAACAACAATTGAACATCTTAAACAATCTAAAATCAAACCAATAGATTGAAAGTTAAGTATAAAATATCAAGATCTAACCTTAGAAGGTCTTATAAACAATTTTCACTTATTCTTTCCCTTATCTTTCTTTGTCCTTCACTTATTCGAGGTTTTTTTCTTGCAATAATCAGAGTTGAAACACCCAATTAAATTAAGCGAGTAACAGTAATTCAATCATGTCATAATACAACCATATATAAAATCCTGAAAATAATTAGAATTTGTATCTAATATAAATAGTTAACCCACAATTACTTAATCATTCGGCCATATAGTATTTTCTTCTAATCCCTAGCTAACAAACCCATTATAACTATTATCCATATCCACTTATTTGAGGGCGTGCCTGTTTGGGTGTGGTTTAAGCTGTTTTTGAAAGTATTTTTTATTTAGAAATATATTAAAATAATTTTTTTTTAAAAAAAAAATTATTTTTAATATAGTTAATGATGTTGAACATTAAATTATATGAAGACAAAATGGAGGGTGCATTTTTCATTTTTATCGATTTCTCTTTCAGTGTATATTATCAAAGTCAAAGTGTAATAATTACTTATTTTCCACTCATTTTTCTCTTATTATACTTTATTACTTTCAAATTTACTCAAAATAAAACATTGATTATATATATAGTTAGGGGTAAAAATGGAATGACATTATCAATCAATTATTTTTACATGTGAAAATTTATCAAACACATCGGCAATAAAATTTATCTCATACTATAATAAAACCAAATAATTGATGTGCCTTGAATTTGCTTGATGATTGTTCTTTAATTTAGCTCTATTATCTTTAATTAATGTGTGCATCCTCACCCAAAATTGAATTTACAATTTCTAGATTCTCTATAGTGTATCTATGCTTTTGATTTCTTAAAGGTTCAAAAACTGGGGGGGGGTTGTTGATTTTTGTGTTTTGAGTGTTGATTTTGTGTTTTTGATTCAAGAATTTGTTAATTCTTGTTGCAGTTATTGCTAATTTTGAGATTTGATGAATGGACTGTTACAGAGGAGATATAGAGAGATAGGGAGATAAGTATCTCTTTTTACTAAATTTCTGTTGTATATTTTCTGCTTACAAAGTGCTCGACAATATGTCTATTTATACTGTCAATGTAAGAAAGATATTTTATTTTCTTTCTGTGTAGTTAACTAGATGGATTGCATGTGTTAACTACTTTGTAACTACTTGATAACTACCTAAGAGAGTTCAGATTGACTTCCTTTTCCTAGGCTAGAATTAGTTACAATTAATTGAATTACAACTGATTTGATCGTATTACAAACACATTTCTTCCTCTCTGCCTTTAGTTGTAATATCAACCTCTTCTACTTCATCTCCCTTCGTTAGTGTCTTCTCCTTCAACTGTTGTGATGTTGAAATCAATAAGACAACTTATTAATCAACAAGGTTTACTGTTTGTGATGATAATATGATATACGTAAAGCATGCTCTTCTAGTGTGTTTGGAGGATTTATGTATACATAAACCCATCTCTATATTGCAGTTATTTGTCTAATGAAATTTGAAAGAAGTAAACAACATGAGATGTTGTAGACAACACTTTATGTGGTTTAACATTTTATGCATTCCATTTTGTTCTAAATTAGTTGAATTAATTTCACTACTAGAATATGCTATATATTGCTAGAGCTAGGTAGTTTAATACTTTAATTTGATGAAGGATTCAAAACTCGTCAACTATTTATATTTGTCAGAATTATAATTAAATTAGAAATGTGTAATTTTTCATATAGGGTAGATGTGAGTTTGTTTTGTTTTGCATTTCAGTATTTCTTTTCTTATTTAATACTGAATATTATGGAATTTGTTTTGTTCAGATTAAATTGCATGACTGAAAACTCATCAAGTGGTGGGACTTCTATAGCTTCAGCTCTAGTAAGATCAGATGATCCAACATGGGCTCATGGACAGGTGATTGTTGGTGCAAGGAAATCATGTATATGTGTTCATTATAACAAACAAATTAGTGGTGGTGGTATTACTCGTCTAAAGTATCACATTGGTGGTATTAAAGGCCAAGTTAAAGCTTGTAAAAAGGTCCCTGTAGATGTTAAATGACAGATGAAGCAATTGATATATAAGTTGACAATGGAGAAGGATAAAAGAAAAAGACTTAGAATTGATATCGGAGATTCTCAATCATTTTCTAATGATGAAGTTGAAGAGGGTGATGGTGCTAATCCTCATTTAAGTGATATGAGTTCACAAAAAACAAAAAAAAAACATTGACAATGACAAGTGCAACTAGAAAAAAGATGACTTTATTTGCTCCATGAACTACCTAAGATTCACAACCTAGCATTAAAAAAAATAGCTTATAAAGAGAGGGAACATAATGCAAGAAAAGTCATAGCAACATGGTGGTTTGATGTTAATGTACTATTTAATGGTGTTAAATCATACTATTATCAGCAAATGAAGATGCCATAACATCAATGTGACCCTGTTTCAAAGGACCATCATTTCATGATTTAAGGGGACCACTTTTGGAAGATGTAGTTCATGATGTCCATGAATATCTTTTAGGAGTTAAGGTAGATTGGAAACTTTATGGATGCTCTATTATGACAGATGGGTGGTCAAATAGGAGGAATGTATCAATTATGAATTTTCTTTCTTATTCTCTAAGATGAACCATATTATTAAAGTTTGATGACACTTCAGGTCTTTGAAAAAGATAAAGAGACATTATTTGATGAAGTTGTCAAAGAAGTTGGACAAGAAAATATTGTCCAATTTGTTAGTGATAATGAGTCTACATTGAAGGTTGTTGGGAAATCTTTGCAGCAAAGGTATGACACTTTTTTTTGGTCTCCTTGTGCTGCTCATTGCATTGATTTAATATTAACAAATATTTGTGATCCAAGATATTTTCCGATGATTGATGAAACCATTAAAAATGTAAGAAATATAACCAAGTTTATATATAATCATGTATGAGTTTTAGCTTTGATGAGAAAAGAATTTACTAAAGGAAATGATTTATGTCATCCTGGCATAACAAGGTTTGCTACCCATTTTTTAAGCATTCAATGTTTACTTAAATTTAAGGAGCTTCGACAAATATTTATTTACACAAAATGGGTTGAATCAAGTCATGGTAAAAGTCGAGTTGGAAAGGAAATTGCTGCTATAGTCTTACAAGATAAAGACTTTTGGCCAAGATGTGAACATATAGTCAAAGTTATTAGGTTAGCGAGACAGTGAAGAAAAACCATAAATAGGTTATTTATATGAGACAATGGATAAAGCAAAAGAAGTCATCAAGACAAGGTTGAAAAATAGAGTATCTCAATATGGACCATATATTCGGGTTATTGATGCTAGATGGGATAAGCAACTTCATAGTCCATTACATGTAACAGGTTGTTTTTTTAAATCTGGAATATATTTTAAGCCTTGTTTTTCAAAACAAAAGGAGGTTACTCGAGGTTTGCTTAGCGCAATTACTAGATTGGTTCCTGATTGTGACATTCAAGATATAATTAGTGGCCAACTTGAGGAGTATAAGAAAACAATTAGTCATGTTGGCATGCCCTAGCTATTTGTCAAAGAGAAAGGTTAAATCCAAGTAATAACTTTTAGTTTTTTAAAATATATATTTTTTTTGGGATCTATAATATTTGATTTATTGAAATTTTTCTTATCTAGTTGCATGGTGGGAGCAATTCGGCAATGATACTCAAGAACTTCAAAAGTTTGCAATTCGAGTTCTTAGTCAATGTTATAGTGCAACTGAGTGTGCAAGAAATTGGAGTATATTTGAATTCATCCATTCCAAAAGGCGAAATAGGCTTGAGCACAAGAGATTAAATGATTTAGTATTTGTTCATTATAATCTAAGGATTCAACAAAAGTAAAATATCAATAATGGTTTTATATTAATAATAATAATAATAATAATAATTATTTTATATTACAATGATATTATTTTTTTAATTTATTTCATGTTTATTCTTTGTAGGAATTTGAGCAAAACAAATGATGCTTTAGATCCCATTACCCTTGATAACATTGATCTATTAAATGAATAGATTTGTGAAGAACTCAATCTTCTTGATAGAGAGGATATAAGTTGGGAGAGTATTGAAGCACATTTTTCTAATTTAAATTTAGAAGATGTAGAGATATGTTTCAATGACAAGAATAAACTTGGTCAAAATGACCAACTATTAAAATGTCTAGTTGATGACTTTCCTTACATTCCACCGCAAGATCAAGATCCTTATTTTTATATTAATGATGTAGATGATGTTTGATTTATATTTGTTTTATTTTATAACATTTTACTTTCACAAGATTTTGGAATTTTAGAAATGTTTCTATTTTTTAGATTATATTGTTTGACTTTGTGTTCATATTGAATAATTTAAAGTTAATTTATCTTGAACTTTAATTATGTAGGTTAAATTAATATTTTTATTTTTTTCATATAATTAATTAATTAATTAAGAATAATACAATTCTAAAACGACACGCCAAAACATTTCGAAACCAAAACATTTCATATCAATAGAAAAAACAAAGTGTGAACCGAAACGGCATTGACAACCTTGATCATTATAACCACATTACATGAATAACATCAAATTTAGTCTTTAATAGTTGTGATCCTCTATTAACATATAGCTAGTCGGTAGGGGATCCAAGATATGCAGAACACAACGGAAATCACAACTGAGGAAGTTGATCTACTAACAA